>JAVCKT010096407.1:0-13129 GCA_032273925.1 Rhynchotus rufescens
CTGTTCTTTTCTTTTCTTTTCTGTTCTTTTTCTTTTTCTTTTTCTTTTTCTTTTTTTTTTTTTTCCAGGTGCCCCAAGAAGCCACCTTTCCTCAGGATTTTGGAGGCTTTTCTGGTAACAGAATCGAAGAGTCACAGAATAATTCAGGTTCGAAGGAACCTCTGGAGATGGCCTAATGCTCCAGGCCCCTGATGACCCTCACAGCTCTGTGCTGGACTCTTTCCTGTAGCCCCATGTCCCTCTTGCCCCGGGGAGCCGACGTCTGGACGCAGCACTGCAGATGTGGCCTCTCCAGGGCTGTGTGGAGGGGAGGGAGGGTCCCCTCCCTCGGCCTGCTGGCAACACCTGTCCTAATGCAGCCCGCTCTTCCTAATGCACTAGGTCTGCTCGTGATTTTGGAGGACATCCATTTCAGTGAGTGCTGGAAAGTACCTGGGATGATTTTGGAAACAGTCCTTATTGTTGATCCCAGGGTTGAGCTGCTTTGTAAGATAATCATGCATTAAATAAGAGTCTGGTTTAGGAATATTATTAATATTCCTCACATTAATTTAATCTGGCAGGTCAGCGTCATCAGCTGACTGCAATGGCTGCTCCTGCAGGGTGACCTTGTGCTCTTCTAGCTGCCAAGTGCAAGTAACACAACCTGTGCAAAAGTGCACAGCATGGCTGAGAAAGCCACGAGAGAGCTTGAACTGCCACCATCAAGAGCTAAGGAGCTTCTGCTGTAAAATTCTAAGCTCCCTTCCTGTAAAAAAGCTATCAAACTGCCCTCCCAGAGAAACAAAACGTCATGTAGGACACCATCCCCATGCATGAGTAGGGAGAAAGAGTTTGTCATTCCTATGGGCCAACCAGGTCCACAGGCCACAGATTCCATTCAAAATCCAGCCTCTATGGCACTGTCAACTTGCATGAAGAAATAAATAGCACCGACCTAAAAGAGAGTACCACTGGGCGTGCTGCTATTTGATGCATTAACTCACACATCCATGCTGTGAGAAAGAGTAAGAAAGAGGCACAGGAGCAGCCTTACCATATCCTAGCCCGCTCTTCCTGTTGGGGTCGGACAAAGTTGGTGCAGGGCAAACAAAGCAGTGCTCCCACAAGTGGCAGTGGGGACACCACTACTCCAGTGCGGGATCTATGGACTAAAATCATGGAATTCTAGCCTGAAAAAGCCTTGATACTCACCTAGTCCACTGTGTTGCTCTGTTCAAATTCTTCTAAAATCCTCTGCCTCTCCCAAGCAATCTATTTCAGTGCGTCATTACACTTCTCATTAGAAAGCGTTTCCTAACATCTTCTCTAGGACTTCTTTGCCCAATTGAAGATTGTTTTTCTATCCACCATGAACAGGAGAAAAAAAGGTTTTCCTTCCTCTTTACGTTAATCTTTTATATAACTGAAGACTAACATCCGGTTCCGTCCAGAAGCTGGACAGAGAGAATGTTTTTCACTTTGTTTCAAAGGACCACACCATTTGCAAATCCTCTCTCTGTCATTTTTCAAAAGGAAGTTACTGAATTATAAACCTTCCCGTATAATCTGAAAATTAATGTCTTCTTCTTGTCTCACTATGGACCAAATGCCAGCAGGCTGAGATCACGAAGATCTTCCCTTCACATCTTATCAGGTAGGTTGGATCCCATGTGGGACACAGTACTGGGGGAAGGAATGGGAAGGAACTTGTACTCCTCCACCTTGCTGACCCAGCAACCCGACTCCAGAGGAGCTGAAGCTGTTTATGGGGCTGCTGTTTCATCTCCTGCTGCTGGAGCTGCTCTCTCAGTTGCCTGCCAAAGCATAAGCAAGGAAACGTTGTTGAAGTTGGGGTTCAAGGCTTCACACCCGCCAGAGACGTGCGGTTTGCTACAAATAAACCGAGCATGGAGGAAGGTCCAACCCCTTCCTCCCTGGTGAGACGGAGCAGGTTGCAGCATGTGGTTCTTGTGCAGGTCCCAGGCCTACATGCCTGTGGGTGTAAAGTTCCCAGACAAGGTAAAACACGGACAGTTGAGAAATAACTCTGCAGTTATTAAGGCCCATCCACTAAATCACTGCATGTTGCAGTTGCCGTCTAGCACAACTAACTCTAAAGATTTTTCAGTAAATAACTGCTTTTTCAATACCGAATTCTTGCTGAAATCGAAGTCAGAGATGCTGAATATATTAACTTTTTTTTTCTGATATAAAAGAAACTGAAACACGAATACAGTAAGCCCCACAAATCAGAAGGGAGACACAGTGCTGCAGTGATTAAGGGCCAGTGTAGCCCATAATTTCTGATGAAAAGACACAAACTTGCGAGACGCAAATCACAGAGATGGGTGCAAAGCATCCACGTCTTCAGACAAGTCACTCTGTCCTGCAGAGCAGAACCTCTTGATCTGAATTCCTCTAAACTTTAAAATCATTTGAAATAACTACCTTTTCACTTTTTACCTAAAAAAGTTTAACTAGTTTAACTAAACTAGTTTAACTAAACTACTAAACCTAACTAGTTTAAGTAAATAATGGTGAGGATACTGGTATCCCTAGCCAAAAAGGAGGATTTTGGGCACAGATTACCTCTTGCAGTCTGCTCAGGATAACTACAAAGAGCAGCAGCCATCATGAACGAACGGCCCTCATTCCTTGGCAGTCATGGCCGAGAGCGCGTGCGACGGCAGCGAGGGCAGCACCGGCCTGTGGCCCATGGCCCATAGCCCGTGGCCCATGGCCCGCGGCTCACGGCTCGTGCTCGTGCTCAGCCACCCCACTAGCCGCCAGCAGCGCCCTCCAAACTGGCCGCTTCTGACGGGCGACATGAGGCCGCGTCCCCATTCGCTGGGCAGTCCCTGGGCTCCCCAACCTCACACATTATGGACCGGGTCTTAGTGGACAGCAGCTGCGTGGGCGCTGCGCCGCGCACCCCGATGTGGCCTTGTCTGCCCTGGGCCTTCTGCTCCTCTCCCCAAACTGCACGCGCTAACCAGAATCTAAGGGGGCTTCTGTTCCATCTGCGTGCACCCCACAAAACCCCAAGCCTGCTTATCAGCAGCAGCTCGCTTTCAACGGAAACACCTTCCTCTAAGGATGCTGCTTGAGTTGGGCAGAGCCACCTGCAGTGCCGGACTCACTGGCAGCCCAGGCCCTGGCACTGCCCATACGGCGGCGGCTGGCGGCCCCCGGCTCTGCCCCTCACTGCCTTTGCTTTGCCTGCTCAGTAGCAACAACGCCTGCTCCTGAACACCCCGAGCTGCACCCTGAGCTACACCCTGAGCTACTCCTTGCTGCTCTAACTCAATATCTGAATATTCTCTGGCAACACAGTCGTTAACTCGAATGGTTAGTGGTCTCTGCAAATGTGCCACTGATTTAACTCCAGTACAAAAAGAAACTTGCTTATAAAGTATGTCAGCCTTGACAGGCAATTAATATCAAATAACCTCTTAATGAAGAGTCTCCTAAACTACAAGCCTAGATACCTGGGGTATTTCATAAAGCTTATAGTATGTCATTGTCTTTGCTCATACAGCTGGGAAGGGGTGCGTATCTTCTCTCACGGAAAAGAAAGGGGCCAAAGAGAAATAATTCTCTTCCAAAATGACAACAACCTTGTTTTTTACTATGGCTCCTTAGGAAAGAAACTGCCCCAAGACAGTGCAGCAAGGCTCTCTTCTTGATAGCTTTCCCTGGTGATGATTATGGTTGTTCAACACAGAAAGCCGTTGTTTGGAAAATTCTGTCAGCTGGGTTGGACAGAGCACCACACACCTGTCTGCGCTCTGAGAACAAGGACTACCGAGCTTCCCCCTTGCTGTTCTGCTGATGTGCTCTGCAGCACAAGCGCATGGGGAAGCTCTCTCTCTGAGAAGGTGCCACACTTACCAAGGGACAATGACAGCAAACAGTGGGTACCTCAGCTTTGGAGAGACACTGCGGTGACAGAACCAGCCTGAAACAACGAGGACTGAGTGAATTGAGACACATGAAGATGTCTCTCTGAAGCAGGCTCCTTCAGGAAAGCTGTGATTCCTAAACCCTTCCCTTGAAGGGGTTCCTTCCCTTCCTGCAGAAACCAGGAGCTTCCTGAAATGGAAGTGGTTTTCCTGAAGTATTAACTGCTGACTGGGGTGTTTCATTTGTGATATTCTCATGATAAGTAAAGCACATGCTGAAAGGCACAAATGTGTTGTCCTCCTTCCCCTTGCAGGGTCTCACCCGAGGGTTCCCACATGGAGGAATTTCCCTTCTAACAGCCTGAAACTCCCTGAAACACTTCAGGCCTTTACACACAAGCGATACCAGGCTCTTCATGAGAACTGTTTGAAGCCTCTCCATAAGGGGGAATGGAGTCACACTAAACAACCAGGATGCACTAGAAATAAGGAGGGAATGAAAACTTACCTCATAGTGAGAAACAGTGAACTCTTTAGAGCAAGAATATGGCTGGTGGTTTATGCAGCATAACTGCCCTTTCCTTAGCTCTATGAATGAGCAGCACTTAAAGCAGCGGCTGACAGTCAGTATCTTGCTATTCTATAAAACAGACACATAAAAATGGTAGCATCATAAACTGCAAAACCAGACGATGATTCTCATTTTTCATCCAACCCTGGCCACCTCGCCTGTGTCCTGTACACAATTCCTCTCCAAGGATTTATCCTATTCCAAACTTTAGGAACATTTTGAAAAACAGCTGCTACTTCACAGACGAAAGAGGAAGAATTGCCTGAAAAGGGGTTTCCTCTCTTTTCTCTTCCTTCAGTTACACAGGTCCAAATGAAGATGGATAGCACTGACTCTTGCTTTAGTGACCAGTTTAAAAGTCCAGTGCCTTCAAACCCTCAAGGATGGCACACGGATGCTGAAAACCTGCCCATGCAGAGACACAGGACTGTGTCTTAATCCAGCTCTGAATAACAAAAGGGAGGTTTCACTGGCTGCAGCCTCCGGGCACCAGGAAGATGATCCTGTGTTTTAAAAGACCTCTGGGGGTTGCCTTTTTTTTTTTTTTTTTTTTTTTTCACTTTACATTTTTGCTTTTTTTTTATTTGGAAAAATTGCAAAGATGACACACACACGTGGTGACATGAAGACAGGATGTGCCCTGGGTGCTCTATGTCCAATGCAGCTGTATAAGAGCATTTTTCCTTCTTGTTTTTCTGCACTGGTCACTGCTGTTTCCATCCTAGAGCTTCCAGCATGTACGGACCTTGCAAACTCAAGGAAAAACATGGCCTAGAGGAGCCACTACAGTGGTGCAAGTACGTGGGTGAGGCGTTTTGTCCTGCAACAAGGAAATCCCTGTGGAAAGCTACATCAGGACAGCTCCTGCCATGCAATTACAGTCAGCAGAAGTTGCTACATGGATAAGGGCAGGAAGAGAGACTGGCTCCATCTCCCAGCCTGATAAAACGCGAGAAACTCCCCCTTCTCTCCAGGCCATCTGTCAGCGCCTGCTTCTTTTGAACAAACCTCCAGGAGGGCAGCATCTTCCTGATGCCTGTGCCTCTACTCTCGACACGAAGCCCACTCATTTCCAAGGAAATTTCAAATTCTGTCTTTCAGGTCTGGCATGTATTTAGATCCATGTTTAGACTGGCTCTCCATTATGATCCCCACCAAAATATGTTTGCAGATGTGTAAAGGAAGGTCTGTTTCTACCCTTCTGGGTGTTACTCCCTGACACCAAGGGCAGGTGCAGCTAAAATGAGTGGCTGGCAGAGCAGCACGTTTTGCACTGGCCTGGGCAGCTTGCGCCGGAGGCAGAGGCAAGCACTGGTGTCCAGCACACGTGAAAAGAAAGACCCAAAGCACAGAGAACAAATAATGCAGTTGTTGGAGCAAGATACTCACCCCTTACAGGGTCCCACCGGCAGAGACTGACCAGGAAGCTGTGTCCAAAGGAAAGAAGTTACACAGCGCAGAGCCGCATCGCTGCACACACAAAGCCTCCTTAAATGAATCCATTGATTATTAAATCAGACATCAAGAGCTACCAGAAAACCAGATAATGTTCTCCAGGAGCTCCTAATGCTGCATCCTTCTTGCGTACACATAAATTGCATACTATTGTTTCAGGGGGTCATGATCCTATCTTATCATATATGAACATCATAAGTCTTTTATAGCAAAAGAGCCAGCACAGATTCTTTTCTTAGCCTAAAAGCTAAGTCTTTGCTTTTGGAGTAGGACAGTTTGAATCCTATTTCCAGCTAACCACAAAGCCCCAAGTGACTATAAAACACAGTAGGGACATCTGCACAGTTTCAGAGGCCACAGATTGCTTCCATATTCTAATTACTACATCTCATTACAATGAAGAAAAATCATTTCTTTCTTTAAGTCACAGATCTGAAAGGAAGATCTTGTGGTTAGAGAAAAGGATTCAGAGATTCCCCAGGCCCGGAGTTGTTCTCTACATCCAACTACACCGCAGACTTCGGAGCAATGACTCCCTTTCCTCCACCACCGCTAGGAAGGCTTAACACATCGGTGCTCAGAAGCATCCTGACATCCTAACTTACAAGCCTCATACTGTGACAAAATACACAAAACACCTTCACAAGCAGAATTTTATTGACTATCATAGATCAGGAAGTTTGAAAAGCAGAGAAAAATCAGTATTTTTTTATGGTTGATTTTTTATTTTTAAACCACCAGACAAAAAGGGGATATTACATATGAATTTCCCAAAATGCAATCCTTGATTAAATTATGCTTATATAAAAACACACCAAGAAAACTGTCCAAGATAACATCCAACCTACACAGTTCTGCAGACTCTTCAGTCCTTCTGCAGCATCCAAGAACTGCATCAACCACAAATACTGTTGCAGACGGAAAAGAAATGCTCCAGGTCGGATTCAACCAAACCTTGACATGTCTTGGAGAGGGATCCCCACTGGAGGGGGATCCAAGCGATGCATTGGAGAGGGATTTGACCCAACTGAGATGTCGCTTTTGACTTGCCCAGCTCTGCTAATTCGTCTCTGTGAGTAGGAGACAGGGGTGGCAGCCCCACATCACTCCAGAGCTATCGCTCTTCGAGTCAGACAGAGCTCGCCCTGACATTTTACAATACACATTTAACTGCAAAGTGAGTGACATTACGGTGGTGACACCAGACCTTTGCAACCTGAACTCTCTGATATAAACAAACCCCTGGAATGAATCCCACGTCCTGAGCACTGGTAGTTCCTGAAAAGGGCAGTCACAGAATTGCTTTGCTTATGGTCAAAACCAAGCGTGGCGAGGAAGTGACTGGAGGGCATTTTAGATCTCATGTTGAAGAAACAAAGCACAAATTGACTTTTCATAAAGGTCAAGTGAAAAACTGTGTATCTTAACGCTGCAGAGGATTGCTAGGCTGTGTTTGGGCTTGCCTATGGGGAAAAAAAGAAAAAATACTGTTGTGGCCAGCTTAACGGCTGATCTTGCTTGGGACAAAGGAAACAAAATAAAATAGAAAAAAAGTCCACACTGGCATGAAAACTGGGAACTGCCAACAACACTGCTTGCTGTAATTTTCATGGATGGAAGTTAACACATTGCCCTTTCACAAACTGTTAGGACAGTAATGAGATTTATCCAGCTTGGCTCCAGATAACCTGAAGGTTCCGGCATTTGCCACAGGCCTTGGAATTAGTCAGTTATGTGCTGAAACAGGTATTTTGTATAAGTTCTATATATTTCATCCTCTATGCTAAAAATATACAGTACAAGAAATAAGAGCCATACTGAAAATGATATTTCACATTCCTTTCCTTTCCTTTCACACGGGCTAAACAGTATCCCGTGTGAACTGAGTAAATGGTTTTGGAATCGTCCAAAAACTGTATAAAACGATTCCTGAATCTTGACGTTTTAATTGTACCAGCTGATGCCAACAGCTGGTGCCCTTGGTGCCATGACTTGCTTTGCTCGTGCCACAGGCAGGGCCACGGCTGCCCCGGGACACCGAGGGACACCCGCTACCTGAGGGAGGACCCTCAAGAGCCCCCGGCCGGGGAGGCAGGAGGGCAGCCCTGGGCTGGCAGGCATGGCCTGATGCCAACACCTAAAAGCACACACTCCAGCAAGGGGCCACTCCAGTAAGGGGCCGCTCCAGCAAGGGCATGCTCCAGCAAGGGGCCGCTCCAGCAAGGGAAGCTCTGCTGCTGCCATCCCCGCAGCGTAGCCAGCTCCTCCTGAGCCTGCACACTGCACAGGGGTGCCCAGGGCAAGAGCCTCATCCCTTGCCAGCGCTCCCAGCCGCCCTCAGCCAGGACGGAGGAAGCAACTCCAGAAACAAGGCCAGGCCCCAGGCGCTCCCCTCCCTCCGCCGCTGCGAAATCCCCTTCCAGCTCCTGCTGCCAGCTCAGGGTTGTTGGGTCTTTAACCTCCTCCTCACGGTCTCACACACAAGCCTTGGCTTCCATGTTTGGATACATTTCCTCCTCCTCCTCCTCTTGTGTTTTTAAATACTCTTTGGGAGCCAAGTTGCTGAGTGAATCCTAAGGGGAGAGGATCCCAGGAGCGTTAGCTTCTCCGCTCTTCCCAGGGCAGGTCCGGGCCAAAGCAGCCCCCGCTCCAGCAGTAGTAGTCGAAACGCCACTTCGCGCCCCGACCCCGTCCCCTTCCTCCCAGCACGTGGAGCCTCCTTCGAGATTCCTCCCCAGCCAGCAGGCTCCTGCAGAAGCAAAACAGCTGTCCAAAAACAAAGTACCGAACGCCGAGGTCACTCCCTCGCTCCCATTGCGGCCTCTCCCATTGCAGCCGCGCAGAACGAGATCCGCCAGCATGGACAGGGAGCCGCGGAGTCGGCACACACTGGGCAGGGCTTGGAAAGGCTCTGCCCAGGATGCGTCCCGTGCACCGCAGGGCTCCCCTTCCCTCCCTCCCCTCTGCTCCTCCAGCTTCCAGAAGCAGTGGTTCACACTCCCCCTTCCCCTCCACCCGCTCCGTGCACTTGGAGAACACGGATGCCCAAAGCAAATTCCCATTAAGGGATTCGCAGAACCAGTGGTCACTGCTCCACCAGGCTCTCAAAAGTCACATTGGAAACAAAGTCCCAGAAGCGTCATCAAAGTCAGTCCTGACACAAGAAAAAGATGGAATTATTTTTACCTCCTGGAAGGAAACTTAATCTCAAAGCTCAAGTCACAGTGTGAAACCTGGTTCTACAGCTATTTGAGCAAATTAAAACTGACTTAAACCTTGAAGACTTTGATATCACTTTCTCATATATTTTGCCACACTAATATGAAGAATTTTTACCACATTTAATTAATCCTTCCCATTTAGATGACTTTGCATCAGCCTTGCCCACATCCCCTGAGCACAACATTTATACCACTAAGTCTGGGGACCATTGTGTTTGTAAAGAGTAAAATTCACATCTGTGCGGGCAAAAGGCTGCCCCAGAAATGGCCGAGCTTTTGACTAAACAGCAAAAACACAAAAAAAATGCAAAAATCACCATTTGGGTCCACAGCCCAGAACCAACAGACAAATAATGGCATAAAACTGCCCAGGAGCAAGTCCCAATGGCCCAGAAAGCCACAAATCTGGCAAAACTCGGGTCGCTCAGACTGCAGGGACAAGCAGCACCAAGGACACCGGGTTCCCAACTCATGTTCTCTTCCAAGGAGGAGGAAGTGGCACATTCCTGCTTGCGTACGGTGTGAATATCCAGGAAAACAGCTTTATCAGTCTAATTGCAAGGAGTATTTCCGCACTTTTCCCAGTGTGTCTTCACAGTGCTCTCCACAGGTCAGTAGCTCCTCCCTCCTCAAAAGGCAAAGGGTCTCTGCCGGGGGGGAAATTCGGGAGCTCGACCACTCCAGCCTCGGGCCCCGGCTTCAAGGAAGGGCCCTCCTGCTGCTGGCCGTGGGCTTCTCCAACGCCAAGAGCACCTAAGAGAGCTCGTCAGGGGCATCAAACACCACATGCTGCTCTCAACCTTGGTCACGGGCCCAAGTGCTAAGCTTGAGTGAGGAGACAAGCGTCGACTGCCGGTTTCTCATAGCCCTGCGCACGTTTTTGTCATGGGGGCTGCTCTACGGCGGCTCCTCCTGTACTCTTCCCTCTTTTCCACATTTCCACATTTATTTCCTAATCCATCTTATTCAAAGCATCAGTTTCCAGCAGCTCTGCCCATGGAAACGCTTCTTCATTCAGTAAAACCTCTTAAGTCACAGACATTAATTAGTCCTTTCTGCCCACATGTTTTTCCTCACGGCTGGGGTCACCCTCGGGTTTCTCCCTGCTCCGCTCCCTGACCTGCACGAAGGCGACACTCCATTGTCCTCATACCCATTCTGACTCTCACTCGCTCTGTCGCACGGTGGTGCTGCAACGCGCAACACAAATATGATGGATGATCACCTGTCACAGCTTGTTTATTACAATTCAGACAATCAATTACACCTCCCTAACGCGCCTTGTCCCACTGCAAATTTACATGCGCGGCACAAACCGACACGAAAAAGGCATCTCATTTGCCAAGTGTCTTTGAGCGGCTACAGCGCGATGATTAGAGGCTGCCTGCTCCCGCAGCCGGCTCTGCCTGGCAGGTACCTGCTCCCGCTGGCCGCGCCACTCCCCTCCGGCCGGAGGTTGCTGCCCCTGCAGCCGCCGGCCCGCGCTGCGGCTCTCCAGCCCTCCAGACATGGCCTCTTGCGTCTTGCACTGGCACACAAGGCTCTGTGCCAGCCTGAGCAAGGAAACCAAGGCAAAAGGAGTTCCCTTTCCCCACCCGGAGCCCGGCTTGAGGAGGGAAGAGCATGGGAACAGGAGAGAAGAGCACGGGAATGGGCCCTTGCTGCCTTGGGCTGCCTTGGGCTGCCTTGGGCTGCCTTGGGCTGGCAGAAGTCTCTGCTTCCCTCCATTTCTGCTGCATCCAGAGCGGTTTGGGATCCAGGCAGCCTATGCTCTAAAGCACCCCAAAGCTCGCCCTTCCCAGAAGATTTAGGTGGAGGGTAGAGCATGTATTTATTAAACCCTCTTCTAAACAGCAATCTCAGTCATGGTGGTGGTGGAAGGTCTTCAATACGCCGGTTTTCAGTCAGATTTTCTTGTGCCCTTTTTATTTTTTAATTATTCACCATTTAAGCACTGTGTCTCAATTTCATATTATACATTTAATTGCTCTTCTCCATTACAACTTAGAAAACCATTTCATTACATGGCTTCATGATCTATTTATATTGCCTATTACATGTGACAATAGCATATATTCATGCTATAGTGTCCGGGTATTGGAAGCATTCCCATGCATTTGGTTTAGCCGACAGCTGTTTCCCCTTTTCCATCCCCACCTCCCTGCGAGGCACGCGTCTCCTTGCCACGCTCCTCCCCGAGCAGCACGACTGTGCTGCAGCAGCTACCAGCGCAGGCACGGCACCCTGGGGCCGCGTCACCCTGAGGCTGCAGTGCGCATGGGCACAAGGATGGGGCACGAGGGCAGCCGCGGTGCTGGCACCGCCACCGTGGGCGTGCTCACCAGCTGACAGACCCGCACGGGGAGCCACGGGAACCACAACCTCCCTGCGAAAGGTTTTGCCGATTATAACACATTATTTGAGACTTTAAACTCCAGACCTTCTCCAGCTGCACAGCGCTTTCTTGCCTAAAAAGCCTCATCTGCCACCGAACGAAGGTAAGGGCAGACATTCAGAGCACCCAAAGAGCGGATGCGGCTATCAGCTCAGACACCGCGATACAGCAGAAGGGAAGGGGCACAAATGCCCAAACACAGGAGCATGGAATCATGCACTGAACACTCAAGAGCTGCCTTTTGTTTGAAAAGTTCAGGCTTCGGCATATTCTAGGATCTGGGCATCTAGGGACTTGTGCACAGGCTTTGCAAATAAACTTTATTTTTCACCACAATTCTCATCCCAGTATTGATTTTTCTGATCAAGCTTCATCCCTTTACAAGCAGTGCAATCCCTTGTTCATCAAGCACCTGCCGTACGAGTTACGGGTGCAATGCATGCACATGGCTGCAGGGTTTGGCCGACTGCAAGGGCTTTTTTGGGGGGCTTTTTCTCCCCCTATTCTTCCTAAGCACAGTAAATTGCTAAGTTTGAATGTTCCAACTGCATCACATATCTTGCCATTCTTATTTGCCCTTCAGCGCTTTCAGGTTCACTGGTTGTAGTCTCATACCTGAAAGCAGAGATAATAAAAAAAAATGTCCTCAGTTTCAAAAGATAATAGAGACAAAGTGAGATGCAAATAAAAAGTGGTTGAAAAGTTGTCTTTCACATATGAAACTTTGTCATAGAAAGCCCTGCCCATTAAATCTTAGAAACATAAAAAAGCTAATGAAATTTGTGTGACCCTGGATCTTCTCAGTCAGATGCTTCCAAAGAACTTTTGCACCCAAACTCACATAACCAAAAATCTTATATAAAGATGAATATTTGCTGAAGTCCAGTGTTCTGAAAAGATGTTTTTCCCAAGTTACTCTAACCAAGTTTCCCAAGTTATTCTAGGAACTTAGAGTAACATAGTTCCTAGTTACTAGGAACTTGGTAACTATTCCTAGTTGCTAGGAATAGCTACCAGGTAGCTATTATTTTACAGGAGATAGTTGGAGGCCTGCAGTTAGCGGCATCCCCCAGGAGTCAGTCCTGTTCAACTGATTCATCAGTGACCTGGATGAAAGGACACAGTTCCCCTTCAGCAAGTCTGCTGATGGTACCGAACTGGGAGGAGCAGCTGATACTGTTAGCTGAAAACTGGGAGGAGTAGCTGATAGCCCTGAGGGCTGTGCTGCCATCCAGAGGGACCTGGACAGACTGGACCACTGGGTGGTGAGAAACCTCATGGAGTTCAACAAGGGCAAGGGCAGGGTCCTGCACTTGGAGAGGAATAACCCAGGACACCAGTACAGGCTGGGGACTGACCTTCTGAACAGCAGCCCTATAGAGAGGGACCTGGGCATCATGGTGGATGACAAGCTGACTATGGGGCAGCAGTGTGCCTTGGTGGCCAGGAAGGCAAATGAGATCAATCCAGGGATGCCTCAAGAAAAGCGTCCCCAGAAGGTCAAGGGAGGGGATCATCCCCCTCTGCTCAGCCCTGGTGAGGCCACATCTGGAGTACTGTGTCCAGTTCTGGGCTCCCCAGTACAAGAGGGATGTGGAGCTGC
>JAVCKT010096410.1:0-13123 GCA_032273925.1 Rhynchotus rufescens
GTGGTAAGAAAGAAAAATTATTTTCTTCACCTACCACATCAAAACATACATTTTTATAAATTCTTTATTTTGAAAGAGAATGCTTCCATACTTTTCCCTTTTTGCTACTGGCGTTTCCATAACTGGCCTATATACGCCATCTTCTGGATAACCGCAGAAAAAAATATCTATGCACAGAAAATCGTGGCCAGAAGCATTAATAATAATACATGCCTTAAAATAGTCTGCTAATTGCAAGTAACATTATTGTTATTTTATAGAACTTAGCACAACCCCAAAATTACTTACAAAATTTTACAAAGAAAGATCTTCATAACTATCATTCAAGCAATATTGATATAGTAAGTGATGTTTTGAAGCAAGCTAACTATTTCTATTTTGAAGACTTCTCATCCTTTGTAGAAAGAGTGAAATAAGGAGTGTGAAAGGTAGAAATGGTTCAAGGATGGTGCAACAGCTACTTGTCTCTGCTTTGCACATCCCTCCCCTCGACTCCCCACTTTTCCCCAGTCACCATCTTTCCCATCTAAATGCAATTATAGGTTAAGCTGGAAAGCCACATTTGAATGGCATAATTCATTATTTTCATTCTTCAGCACCAGCATACCCTAAGAAGTAAAGAAAAAGCCCGTTTTCAGTTTCTTTAAAGGTGCTAATGGTTTTTGGACTGAGTTGAGAAACGTTGCCACTAGCACAATTGCTACAAAGTCTGTTCACTGCTTGCAAACCTTGAGAAAAGTCCCCAGCTTGGACTTTTTTTTTTTAAGCACTAATCCAACACTCTGCTGCTAAGCGTTTAATTAGTAGGACTGTGAAGTATACGACAACACCTAAGGCGTTAATAGAAGGAAATAATTATAGCCCACTCTGCATGTGGTTTACCCTTCACTTAAGAAAATCTGTCATGTATTTGTACTTTAGATGACTCCTTGTAATAACTTTATCTGGAGAAACAACTCCTGCAGAAGGGATGAAGTGACCCTAAAAACTGGCACATAAAGATCTGATTAAAACTTCCTCTCCTTTGGTGGCAGCCTGAAAATCCTCGAGGATCTGTCATTGCTCAGGCGAGGAGAGGAAATACAGCGGAGAGGGAAAATGCTTCCTTATAGAGACAGGAGGATTTCATTACTAATGTGCCAACATCCACTCTCTCCAGGTCCATCCAATGGTCAGTCTCTCTGGTTTCCCTTTAAAATTCAGAGGCAGTAGTTGGTTCTAGCATGATTAATTTCTCCTTTACTGATTGTGCACCATTTACTTTTAAGTAAGATTTTATAAAAGAGGCAAAACAAAGGCACAGATGAAGACAGCACGGAGATAAACATTTGTGCAGCGGGGACTCCCGCTGACTTGGGCACAGCAGGGGCCAGCAGTAATGGGGATTTCGCAGGGATGGTGATGGGACCTCTCACTGCGAACAGGTAATTGAAACACTATAGCCCATCACCAGCGTTTACAAAACGGCAAGCCGTGAAGGTGCTGCACTTAATGCAGACCCTGAGCAAATCAAAGGGTTCACAGACTTCCTCTGCCACTGTGCATGAGCAAAACATAAGCTTTGACCATCAATAGTATGTATTTATTTAATTTCAATTCTTGTGGCATGTTCAGGAAGGATGAAGGCTCCGGCCTGCTCTTCCCAGGCCACTGCAGGGCCTCCCAGTGCTGGATTGTACCAAGCTGTGGTTGCTGGGCAACTGGAATCTGCCTGGCAACTGGACATGTCAGCACCCAGCTGGGCTGGTGCTGGCCAATGGGAGGAGGGCTGCCCTGCACAAGGCACATGGTGCTCCTGGCGCCATTTTGTGCACTGAGTGACCAGGCAAGGTCAGTCTTGCCTGGTGGCTGCAGCTTTCTCATCCACCCAACCGGTGGAGAACAGCCCCACCAACCAACACCCTTCCTAAAGGTGCAGCAGCATGGGCCTCAGCCAGCCCTCTTGGAAATGGGCATGCAGGACGAAAGTGACCTTTTTTCAATATAAAGCACAGCTCTGATGCCCACGTTAGTGCTCTCCCCTGAGGAATGGTGATTTCTGTGCAGTTGCTTGTGAGCACAATTCATTAGATGCCTGCCTGGCTTTGTGTGGCCACCAGGCACAAGCAGAGCGGCCTTGAGAAGAAACATGGCAAACTGTCCTCGCTGGAGAGCCTGTCTGTGGGCCAGGTACACTCATCTCCCTTTTTGCGAACAGAAAAGGCTGTGTGGCAGGCCAGGAGCTCCTGTCAACCCTCACGTGAACATCTGGAAACTCACTCAGGGCCTGACAATCTGGTGGTTGGCAGCCACCCTCAGTCGAGCCTGGATAACTACAAGTGGTTTTGTGTGGACAAAGACTGGGACGAGACTGTGTGGACAAAGTCACAGTGTCCTGTCTGACACAGGTGAATGTGCTGCTGTGGACACTGTCTGCATATGTGTCTCAGATGTATCCCTCAGCCACATGAGATGAGGAACCATTTGTTGACTAGCTTCCTGCAGCAGTGACTCCAAAGGTATGGCTGACATAAGTGTAGATGAGCTGTGCTCTGATTCATGTCTCATTTTCACTACTTATTAATAATTGTGTCTCCTAAAAGTCTCCAAATAATCCTCTTTGGTTGTAAGAGCAAGGATGTACTTCATCAAATAGCTTGGGCTTCCTTGCCGTCAAACTCCACTAAAAAAAAAGTCACTCGTGTCTCAAGCAAATGTTTCTAGTTTCTAAGTCAGTAGGAGATTAATAGCCTAATTTAGGTTTCCTTCACACCCATCTGAGAAGAAATGTCGACTCGAACCTTAGGCACAGATGGAGGAATAAGAAATTGTCATGTGTGAGACGCTGGCCGACAAGTCTAGACTTTCGGATCATCTCTTGAGGTTTGCTGTTGTGAAGACCTCAAGTTGATACATGACCGTTTCCTTGTCTGTCGTTTGGGAGTTGGGATAATACCAGTTTCAGCAGTTCAAGAGGAATTAGTTAGGTGTTTAGAGCATGCTTTGTGATTCCAATGTGAAAGTATTCATCTCTATTAAGAGGCAGACAGTGATGTGAAAAAGTGTGGCATCACCCAATACACCACCACAAATGCTTAATGAGAGAAATGAGGAATAGGAAACTAGCAGATAAATGACAGGTTTGACAGGAATTGTGAATATTACAGTAGTTCAGTGACTGTAGTGCTAAGATGGGATTCTGAAAATCGGTATCTGTGCTCTTCTTCGCCAAGTCTCTTTTTGACTGTGGGAGATGACTTAGTAATTTTTATGTATCAGTTCTTTTTCTGTAAAATGAAGGTTTTATTTCTTGACTTCTTTACTTCAAGATTGCATATGTTAAAGATTTTCTGCTGTTTTGATATGACTATATTGTTTGTTCATATTCCTTGTATCTGGTCCAATGGAGTGGCATAAAGGTCAATGTTAGAGGTGACAGGAAGGACAGAGAGAGCGTGCCCAGTGGCTAAGGGTCACTCCTTGGCCTGCTGCAAGCTTTCTGTGTGACTGTGGTGAACAAAGGTGCTTTTTTGGCCTTTTACGCTTTTTGTTTCGTTTCTGCTGTTGTTTAGAATGTAAATACTACGCCTGTACATCACAGTCATGTTGGGAAGCTGTGTTAATTTACTCTATATGAGGGTCTTCTAAATCCTTGAATAGAAGACATTGAAACCAAGCTAGTCACTGCTGCCTGGATACATTGTATGTGGTGGTAACAACCTCCCATGAATGTTCCTGTTTGCATTTTAGTGGAAACAGTCTTTTTTCATGTAAAAGAGATTTGTTATGCCATTAGCAACAGGGGTCTGATCACATCTAATGATTTTATAGACAGAATACTTTTGTTATTATTTTTTAATCGTGCATCATTATCAGTGGAAATAGCAAAATACAACACAATTCTAATCTTACCCATACGGTTATAGTTTACAATAATATAGTCGTCTTGATTATTGGCAGTGCTGCTGAGTCACTGGCCTGATTTAAGCTCTTCCATCTGGAATTATAACTTACAATCAGTTTATCAAAGTACTGATTTATTGTATAAACAGATCTGGCTGCTGGCATTTAGAAAAATTTAGCTCCTAACCATTCAGCTAGATTCCATAATCACATTTGATTGAAAGTTTCCATCCTTGAATTATTAGTTAATAACATCTGAGCAAAAGTATAATTTATTGCTTATGTAAACTTGGAAACAGAAAAATAGTGCCTTAGATACTAGATCTAGTATTTGCCTTAGGTGGAAGGTTCTTTAGCACAAAAATAGAATAGAAATAAGACTGACTGAACCCATTTCTTGTTGCTTATATATCTTTTCTAACAGCAAAATACTATACTGTCTTCTGGAGTTATTCTTTCCTCATGCATGCATTGTAACATTGATTGCCATCATGCTGTAACTGAGCATAGGCCACCGCATACTTGGAGGTGTGTTCAATGGCACAGTTTAAAATAACACATCTCTAGTTTCCATATAAAGAAATCTGCTATCATCATTTCTTTATTGTGTCAGCTACATTGTCAATGATGCCTGAGGAAATCCATGAATTTCCTTAGCACAATCACTTTTTAGCTAAGTTAGAGAAGCTAGTTATTTGGAGGAAAAAAAAAAAAAAGAATAGCCATACTTTCTCCTCAGTCAAGAATTTCTTAGCATTTAGTGTTTATGATAGTGTAATAATTCTAACAGCCACCAGATGCCAGCCTAAGTGTGCAAGGACTTAATGAGTGCCTGTTTTATGCCGTAAGGCAAGGATGGCAGTGACCTCTCGGGACAGGATGAAAGTTGCTAGCTTGCTAAGAGTAGAGGTGCATATTCTCTTACATGTTTCAAGATCATATGGAAAAAGATCTGCTCATACAGTCAGAGCTACATGGTTATACTAAAGATAATCTGTTTGAAAGCCAGTCTGGATGTAAGGACTCCACTTCTTGGAGAAATGACTCTACTCCGACCTACCTAGTAATTGCCTTCCATTTTCAAAGTTGTCTTATTTCCATATGTAACTTTAACTTCAATTTCTAGCCTGGTAGACCTATTTTTACCTTTGCATAATATATCATTATCCGTGCCAAGTTCTTGACTGCAGACATGCAAACATTATAGCCAGGAGGAATAAAAGGCCAGATAGTGGTGGTGCAAATATGCAGTAAATCTTTCCAGTGTGGACGGTTCTTTTCTTGGAATTTTGTCAGTGTTTCTTCCAAAAGCCTTTGTAACTCTGTCATTAGTCATGACCTTTTGCAGTTAATTGTATGGTCGAAATTGTTTCTTGCAGATTTTTTCCAGATTAGAAAACTTTGGCCCCAGAGTTTGCAAAAAATCTGAGGGCAATTCCTCGCTGACATTGGAGAGAGACTGCAAAGAGCTACTTCTTTCTAGTTCTCCTTCCTCAGCATATCTGCAAGGTTTATAGCTGTGCCCATCATCTTCCAGTTCCCTTTGGTCATGCAATTTCTGAAGAGAAGAAAGAATAAAAATCACCATGGAAGCCTGTTTGGAAAGTAATAAGATTCACAGTATGCAAACTAGGCAGGAGGCTACTGTGAAGAATATCACTGAGAAAGTAGCAGAAACTGTAGCTATCTTCCTGTTGTTTCATAAACTTTGTTTCCTGTTCTTATCTCCTAATCCTATGACCCAACTTCACACAGGACTGATTCAGTAACTGCTGTTTCTTACCTGATCCAGTATTTTGTCCACCCTCTGTAGGATGTGATGTAATCTATTTGTGGATGTGAGGTAATTTATTCGGGAAGTCTCTCTGTTTCTAGTGTACTGGCTGTCCTGAAAGACAGAAATAATATCTAACATGGTGTTTTACCAGCCCAAACCCCCTTACAGACAATTCTTTCCAATGCAAGTACATCTAACTGTATTTCTCTTACGGTTTCTTCTCCATAACGTTACAGTTTTTCTTGCCTATCACAGAATCGTTCGAGTTGGGAGGGACCTCTAGAGATTATCTAATCTAACCCCCCTGCTCCAGCAGGGACACCTAGAGCAAGTGGCACAGGGTGGCATCCAGGTGGGTTTTGAAGGCCTCCAGAGAAGGAGACTCCACAACCTCCCTGGGCAGCCTGTTCCAGGGCTCTGTTACCCTCACAGTATAGGGGTTCTTCCTCAGATGGAGATGGAACTTCCTGTGTTTTAGTTTATGCCCATTATCCCTTATGCTGTCACTGGCTACCACCAAGAATAGTGTGGCCTCATCCTCTTTACATTCTCCCTTCAGGTATTTGTATATATTGATAAGATCCCCTCTCAATCTTCTCCTCTAAGAAAAGACCCACCCACCTCCCCACCCCCTAGAAGAGAAGGTATCTCATATCTCATTCTCATTTTTTTTTTTTGTGTTATAAGAAAAGGGCATTTACAGTTGGACATAAGGACACTGTCAGTTACCTTGACAGGCACTTTTCCAGCTTCTGCAGACCGAGGTGGTAGGCTGACATAATCTGTAGTGTCCATCTTATCCTGCATACAGGGAGAGGAAAGGTGTTAATTACTAACTGAACTAGACTGTGAAAGATCCCACTTTTGCAGGCTCTTTGCTTTTTCACTTTCATTTACTTCTTGCTGAAAACACTAGTGTGTGCAGTATGACAAGAGATTATGTGACTCCTCATGCGTTGGATGCATCTGTAGGATGTGGTACCTGTGAAAATCTAGGAGATGCTGAAAAATGCTAGGACTGAAAATGTTTGTTACCAAAGTAGCATTATCCAGTCCATGAAGAACATTGCTCCCTAGATGCACTTAGTGACAAAAGAGGCTTTATTCTGCTCAATACAAAAAAAAAAAAAAAAAAAGAAGGCATGTGAGGGAAAAAAAAAGTATGACTAGCCTAGATTCACCCACACAACACTGATTGGGTGAGGAGAACTCCTACTTTTGTGCTCACCTGAGACAGAGGCTTTTCGCTTTCTTCATTATAGGTGATTAAAGTCTGTTCCCCTTCTTGAGGTGAAAGACTGGGCTTGCCTTTGAATCCTGATGCATAAAACCGACAAAGTAGAATGCTGGCAACTGTTGAAACTAGAAAGGAAATGGTGAAATGAACATTGTAAGTAAATGTGACTCAGTACAGGGGCCTGTACCCGAGCCTGTGTGCAGATGCAGTGCTTGGCCAGGTGTGCTCAGCCTGGTTTCAAGAGCTGTACAGAGCGTAGTCATAGTGTTACCTCCTTGGAATACGTATTGCATTGAGCAAGCACACATCACTTGCAAGTAACCCAAGGACAGCATAGCGGGCAGATATCTGTTAGTTCTTGTTTAAGATAAAGAATCAGTAGTTTAGCTTATGCCATGTCTCCAGCAGTAGCCACATGTTGCAGAGGAAGCAGCTGTGTAACGAGCAATTACTGAATAGAATAACTGTGGGAGGAATTCTTACTCCATCCAGTTAGTCAGCATTTGGCTAATGTCAGAATGATTACATGTCTTTTAATTTAATCCAGTTTGAACATGAGTATTGTGAATACTAGTTCTATTTACTACTTGACAAAAATAATTTGTCAGTTGTCTTCTGTCTATCTCCAATAAAATCAAGATTTTTCACAGGTAACAAGGTGAAAAAAATCCACTTATCAACATTACGCTTCTGTCTTTTCCATTTAGATACTTTATTTCTTTCCTAGGCTGTATATTTAATTTATTATTGTTCATACACATGTAAGCATTTCGTCCCCTTTTACATTTTTCTGTAATATACAGTTCTCACCTTTTCACATCCCAGCCAGGAGTGGAGATAGTTTGCATTAATCTTTGCAGGTTCTGTTACCCTACATTGTCAGCCTTGGAATGTGCAAGCTAGGAGGCTACTTACCCAGTAATAATAGGAGAGCTGTCAGCATTGCTGCAATGGCACTGCCTCCAAGTCCCACTTGTAAAAGTGGTGAGTCTTCACACGTGTGCCCATCGGGGCAAGCGCAGAGCCTTACATGCTGATTCTGCCTTACAGAAAATCCTTGTTCATCCCAGATAACAAAGGGCACCAAGTAACTACCTTGTTGAAGGCTTCTTAACATTAATAGCTCAACTGACTCTCCTAAAAAGAAGACATGCAAAATCACTTCAAGATTAATAGAAAGAAATTTGATAGTCTACAGTGCCTTGATTTGATTAACAATCGAGTTTCAAGGGAAACCCATTTACACCAATATCAAATCCCTTTCCATCCTTAGTGCACTAAAGTGAGCAGGAAAATGTCATCCTGCTCTATTGTCTTGCAGAGCCTGTTGGGATCAGCCCCGCTGTGTTCTGGCTTAACCACACTGATAACCACTAGAATTCGTTAGGAAGTCGATCGAGTGCCCAAGCTGTTCCTCATCTGCTTTATCCCTTTTCCTGCCATTTGGGCACATTTCTTCTAGACCTCAAAAGAGATGAAGATCAGTGGTAATTATCTTTTCAAACTGCAGCAACGCTTTACATTTTGAAAGGTGATTTTCCGTGTTCTTTCAGTCTCCTTAAGACTGTCAAGTAAGAGACCATATAACAGACAGTAATACAACTAGAGGGCACATACATGGCAGTAAATTTCTCATTAAGTGGATGGAAGGAAGCGCTCACCAAAATTCCTTCCCAATTTCCAGTTACGCTTCACATCTTCAGAGTCCTCAGCCAATTGAAACTTAAATTGTCCATTCACATTCTGAGCCTGGGCAGACTTAGCTTTTATAATGAGAGGTGTCCTTTCCTTTTGGTCACACACATGTAAAGAAGGAGTTGCTAATACTGGCATTCGTTCATGAATGTCAGACAAGTAAATGAGGATGGTGCCAGTTCCAGTCTGTGGTGGAATACCTAGACAGGAGCGAAAGAAACACAAAAGTATTGATAACCAGTTATTGAGAAAAAAACAACCTTTGGAGGAGTGTTTGTCTGATTTGTCTTACTAGTCACATGACATAATTAATTTTTAACCTTTAGGGTATTCTGCATTACAGTTCTCCATTCAAATCCCTAGTCTTGCTGTCATTTTAGATCTCTGACACACACCTCACTTTAAACTAAGTACTACTTGAGTACTGTTGGAGTGGCTACTTACCATCATCAACAGCATGAACAATAATGGTGTATTGACTGTTGTTCACATAAGGGGATTCTTGATCAAAATCTCTTGCCACAGTGAGGACTCCAGAATTTTCATCCACACTCAGCCAACCAGCTGGGTCATGAGCTAGTTCGTATCTCAAAAAGAGAGAAATGCAAAATTACAAGTGTCCTTTATTTTCTTATATACATCCATTATTTTCTTAAATGGAGTTTGAAATGAATAAAACTTTTACTGCATCTTTGTTTATAAGCTCTTTAAGTCTTTTTGCTATTTAGCGATGCTTACCTTTGCTGACTCTATGACAAGCTATAAATTTTAGTGTAGCCAGAAGAAATATTCCCTACACCGTTGTCATAGATGTTGCCTGGCCTCTCAAATCTATTCTTCAGGGCTAAGACAGTATTTATTCTTAGAAACAATCCTTTTATAACATCAAAATTCTGTGTTAGAAATTAACATACAAATAATGCAACCTGATTTCAGGTAAAAATTTTATTAGGAACACATCAAAAATGTTGAGCAGTTGAGGACTGATGAATGAACCTTTAAAACTGTATCTTACTGCAGATCCAGATAGCTTGTTGTGTATTACCCAGAGTAAACCTACATCTCTAATGTGTATGTTCATATGATTAGGTATATGTAGATATACATATATGTATACACATACATATAGGTACATATAGGTACCAAATTAAACTTGAAAATCCATTTGTTTTCCTAAGCTGTTTCTTACTCTGAAACTTAGAAGAACCTCTGCTTACTTTATCTTCCGTGGTAACGGAGCTGGGTGTGTAGCAAGATATCTTCTAAATATTGCCCCAGGCTTCATGGAATCTTCTTTTTGGACAATAAGTATAGGAGGGTGAAATTGAGGAGCATGTTGTGATTGTACGACCTTGATTTTCACAGTTGTTTTCATGATTTCTGGGCTTGAGATCATCACTTCACCATTTTTACATGAGAAGAAAGGTTCTTCATTTTCTACAGAAATGACAAGCCTCTTTTCAGAGTTCTCGTTGTAGCTGAGAGGCTGAAAACCCCAGAGAGAAGCCTCATTAGTGATTATGATCTTTGCTCTGGCAGTCATCTCTGAGTACCTGGAACCCAGGTGAGCTGCTGATCAGCTAAGTTGCTAAACTATTAGTCTAATAGTAAGACCGAGCATGCTACAAATTGCCGTATTGTAGCTTATCTTCTCTAGTCTAGTCAGTAACATTACCTTGATGATACTCAAAATGCCATTATTTGTTTCTGGATCAGTCACAATGTCAAAATGCTCCTTCTCATTGCCTTTTGCTATTTTGTATTTTGCTCTCCAAGCTGGAGTGTTGGGAGAATCCTTGTCTTCCACCTGGAGCTGTAGTGCTGCTGGATGTTCTTGGCCTGCCGAAACCTCTACCTGGTACTGAGAGGGCAAAGGAAAGAATAAGTCTCTTTTGCTCTGAGGGGAAGGACTTTGTGAATCAGAGCTCCAGTTCCAGGCCATGAGGAACCTCCTCCTTCTGGCAATTGTGATTGTTCTCTGATTGTTCTGTGGTTCACAGGTCCCCATTCTGTGATACAGAATCCTCATTTTTTTCTGCCATATTGAGGAGTTTGTGCATACACACTTAGGCCAGAACTTGTTAGCAGATGTTACTTGTTTTCTAGAGCATCAGGAATTTATGCGACAGATTTTAGTCCATTGACTCACAACAGTTCAACTGCTTGAGGGCGCAGTCTAGCCTAACTAGCATTCCACAAGCAGGCAAAGTAACTCTTCTTTTTATATGTTTTGGAGGGATCCTGAAGGAGTTTGAAGGTTCCTCTTTCACCTACTGAATCTATTCAGGAGTTTGACAGATTGGACTGTATTTAGGAAAGCTTAGTAAGTACCAATGCTTCTACTCACATGATCACTGAGAAATACAGGGAGGTGGTTGTTTGCATCTTCAATAGCTACATTCACCGTTGCAGTAGATGATTGCCGGGGGGTTCCATGGTCACTGGCTTCAACCAGAAGTTTAAAAGAACTAGCAGTCTGAAAAACAAAAAAGGAATTTCCAAACTTGATCTAGAAGCAATTTCCAGATTTTGTTAATCACAGTTAAAAACTGGATGTGTGACATCCCATCTCCTTGTACCTGATTAATACGTATCATGCAATAAATTATAATAAGCTGTCATATTTACATCACCTCATAATGCAGGCATTCAGACAGGTGTATCAAACCTGTGGTAGGATCAATATTAAATATGATTCCATCTAGAACGGGTATTTGCATAGTCAGAGAATAGGACACTCGAGAATTCTCAGTGCCATCTTCATCTTTGTCCGAGGCAGTAACTTGGAAAACTGGCTTATCTAGGATGAAGAATTGAGACATTAATACAGTATTGGTAAGTGCAGTATAGTCATGGAGCCTCCAGGGCTAGCTGCAAGCTCTTGAGCATGTAGGCTGTCCTCAGAACTTTGCCACTGCTATGGTTATCTCTGCAAAGATTGTGGCCTCCACCTCATTGGAGTGGCCAATTTGCCTGAAGTACTGCAAGCTGATAGAGGGGGTTATTGCCCTCCTGAATTGCTCCTCTATCAGAAATGTTCATTGGTATTTAAGCCAATTCTCAGCTAGTTCTTGAGGAGCTGGCCTCACTCCCACCTGTCTACATTTGTCTTTATGTCTGAGCACACCTAGCTCAGGTATTTATATGAAGTTTCTATGTTTCTGAAAGAACGTGTCCAAGAAGATCTTGTGAAGCAGAGTGAAGCAGATCTGCAGTTCAGATAATTTTGTTGAAGTTTTGGTTTGTAGTTAGGAACAAAGGCTATGGAGTCCTTCTAGAATGTCTTTAATATTATGCTTATATACATTGAAGTTAATCAGACAACAAATCAAGTAGGAAATAGTCTTTCATTCCTTAAGCCCATAAGTGCTTGAGTAAAACCAAAGGAGAAGAGATTTAGCAAGAAAGGAAAATGAAAGAAAAAAAGAATTAAAAAGAGATCACCTTAAAAATAGAGTACACAACCCGATAGGATCTCTTGTTTGGATTACACCTACCTTTACCGTGACTCTCTCTTATTGTAATGTTATATTCTTTCTTGGAAAACTCAGGTGCATTATCATTAATATCTCTAATTTTAATCTTGAAAAATAAAGGTCGGTCCAATAACTGAGCACTTTCTCTGTGCACAATCTCAAAACACACCTAAATGAGCAGCAACACAATAGCCCACTTAGAGAACAGAATGGAACAAGACACTTAATGTTGAAGCTGCCTTAGGAATATTTGGTTAGGTCTTTCACTTGCATAACTAAGATGTTACTTCACTTACAAAGGACATTCTTTAAAAAGAATATCTTCCTAATATCTTGGAAGTTTCATAATGGCCATCTTTTGCATTAACAATACTCAAAATTCGTATCTGCAGCTGGATTATTTGCAATGACTCCTAATATAACATTTGTAAGTATCCTTAGGGGCAAAAAACAGATCAGCCTTTTCTTCCCAATTCTAAGACTGTGAATTCATTTGACTACTCATTATTCTGTAGCTTCATGTCTAAGATTTTTTGGTTCCCTTCTCGTGCATGTGCAGGGAATTCAATCCTGAATACTGAGGTCTCCTTTACTACACTGAGTTCTCTCCTCAAATCAAGCATTGAGTGTCTGCTCTGGAACACCAGTATGTCCAGAGAGGTAGAAGAGAAGACTCTTAAAAATGTATCTTTCATTGCAGAAAGCCATGTGTATATGGAATGTATACAACTAACAGGGACACAAGTGTGTTACAGTCATATGGAAAAGATACTTGCCAGAAGAAAACAAGCCCATATTTGGGCTTGGGCAAGAAGAAAACAAACTCCTGTATTTCATTCATGCACTCATTACTGCACTTCATTCATTACACTTTGCTGCTTGTGGCCATTTTTCTGCTTTTTAAGGAAAAGAATGTGTTTTCTCTTATGTAAAGTAATTGTAATCTATCTTTGCAGCTCCTTCAGTGTTACCTTTTTTTTTTTGTAATAAATAATCTTTTGATTCCAAACACTGTTACTCTCTTTAAAGCAGTTTTTTTGTTTACAACTTAAGTAT
>JAVCKT010096411.1:0-13121 GCA_032273925.1 Rhynchotus rufescens
ATTCTGCGTATGTAGTCCTTTCCTTTAAAGCTGCTCTGTCCAATTCTGTTTTCCTCTCCAATAATATTCAGAGCTAAATTATGAGCTTAAAATATTTCCATAGTTTTATGGTCCCACATATCTGCTGGTAGCTTCAGTGCTCTGAAGTGCTATTGAAACAGCACAGTATTTCTTGTAGCAAACTGCGAGCAGGCAAAGTGTGTATCTCAAATGTTACATAAGCTTAATTTCAGTATTGCCTGGAGGTTGAACTGAGGGTCTCAGTGGTGGCCATGAGCCCCCGTCCTTGGCTCTGTGCACGGGAGGTTGCCCAGGTGGGAGGCTGAAGCCTGAGCCTGCTCAGGCAATGCAGCTGGCTTGCTGCTCTTCTGCCCTTTGGCTTTTCATCCAGAGATGCTCTATATAGGTCATACCTAAAGCAGGTGCACACAACCAGAAAAAACACGTGGCTAGACCCCTTCTCCCCTCCCCCCTCATCAGCCGCTTTTAGTTTTCGTGTTTGTATTTGGGAGGGAGGGGAAAAGTTTTTTAAAGTATTAAACCAAATTGAATTTATTTTTGTAGTTCAGGGCTATTGTCTTGCACTGTCCACAGTATTTAGATTGTTTATTTCCTGTTGTTTGCTCTGTCCCAATTCCCTTTCATATGGAAACTCTTTTGTGGGTTGTATGAAGCAAGCCTGTGGTTTTACTCTGCTGCTAATAAGACTGCCTAGCATAGTATGTGTGAAAAGTGACTTTACTTGATGCTTTTTACGATTCTTTTGTCAAGATTAAAGAGATAAGAAGGGCAAATCCTCAGGCAACTAAACGTGCAGTTTTTTAGCTTGCCTGTGAGAGATGAAGTGGATAAGCCTGAGCCTCGGATGTAGTGTTTGTTCGGGGAGCTAATAAAAAAAATCTTGCATCTACAAGACATTTGTCTGGACAGTTTACCCAGTAGCTGTTTTTATATGTGAAAACCCCCGAACTTGAATATATTTTGTAGCTTGGCAACTAGATGTGCAGACACTGGAGAAATGCTGATCTAGCTTTTCATTAAGCTGTGTGTCTCCTTTAGTGTAAAAGACATAGTTGTGCTCTCTGGTATCTTTTTTGAGAAATATTTAAGTGCGTATTTTTACAAAGTGAGATGGGAAAAAACACCAGAAGATTGAGCAGAATATGAATGTTTCTATACCATTGAATAAAACCAATAAAATCTGCCATGGGATTTATGCTTTTCAGCAGTGGTAATTCCAACAAAGACACAACAGTGCTGTTGACCAGTTTATCGTGAATAGAAGGGAGTAATAACTGGTGGACATGGACATGTTACTGGGATTTTTTTGTTCATCTGCTTCCTCAAATGTAGTCTAAACGTAGAACTTTTTAAAAGCTGTATGTAAGCAATGTATGCAGTAATCCTGTAATTTATGAGTAGGATTGATGAGTGTATCTTCGGTGGAAGCTTTGAAAACTCTCCTTTCAGGTCCCAAACTTGCCAACATTTTTGTTAATTGATTGTAAAGATAATCCACACATATATAAAAATAAAGATAATCCACACATATATTCTAACATATAAGCCACATATAGGCCTGAATTTTGCCCATTTTTTTTTATCTTTAGTAAGCACTGTTTCTATATGTATGGGCATTCTAGCAAAACAGTGAAAATGAGTGATATATTTTGATGCTGCTTTTAATGGTTATCTTTTCTGTTGAAGCAAGTTGTCTTGGATTAAAGAACCGAAATTACCCTTAAAAAAAGTTCTAAATTTGCTCATCTATTTCAGAAGTAGACAAATTATTGTAGTACAAAACACAAAATAAATAGTTATTAATTGAAATAAAAGTTACTGTATATTATTAAAGCTGCAAACAAAATTTTCAACTCATGATGCCTGCAATTTTTCTAAGCAGGGCAGACACTGACCTGGAAGACAGTTTAAAGATGTAACTAGTTTTGTTCTAAGTAGATATCTGTTCAGAAATACCATTGGTGTTCCTATAAAGCTAAATCTTTTATTAAAGCAAGTTTTTCTTTCTATATAAACTCAGAAATTCTTTCAGATATTGTTACACAGTTGTCTATTAACAGAACTCGAGGTAGTAATTAAAAAGAAAACAAAGCAGAAGAAAAGGAAAGAAACTTCCTAATATTAGCTTGTATGTTATTTTTGTTACAGAGTAGAAGTTCACTTTGTTGCCTTTGGATACAAGGAACTCATGTCTCCAATTCCATGCATGAGAGCAGTTTGAAAGCTGGGATGTAGCTTACGTGGAGGTGCTGATGGTGAGGTGAGTCTTACCCGCCTACGATGTATCCCTATCAGATCATGTCATAGCGTATCCCCGTGCTGTGCTCAACAAGCAAAGAAAGTGGGATTGTAAATGAAGC
Source organism: Rhynchotus rufescens (assembly GCA_032273925.1). NCBI lineage: Eukaryota > Metazoa > Chordata > Aves > Tinamiformes > Tinamidae > Rhynchotus > Rhynchotus rufescens. The sequence continues at coordinate 2,382 of JAVCKT010096411.1, forward strand.
TCATACTTCAGTGCTGTCACTGCAATATCTGATACGCCATCTATTGAACTGTCATCCTTAATTTGGCACAACTGAACCAATTCCTAAGTCGCTTTTAGGAGAAGAAAAAAACCCCAAAAATTCTGAAGAGGAAGAACTAAACATGACTCAAGCCTCATAAGGTAACTGTCTCATTCTTAATTTGAAAAAAAAATAAAATATTTGATTTTTGTCTTTCTAAAAGCAGTTGGATGAGCAGAGGTTCTGATAAATATCTGCTGGAGAAAGAATCCTTCAATTAATTTACATCTGTTTTCTATTATGCTAGAGTTTTGTGGGGCTTTTTGTTCATTTTTGTTTTTATTTTTTTTTAATTTGAGGGAGAGTAATATATGGGTCTTACAATTTTCATTTTTGTAAACTTTTTTTTTTAACTATATAGCTACTACATAGCTTGTAGACAGATTCACCTGCATGCTAATATTAGAATTGAGCTCAAGGTAGCAATGGAAATTGTGACTGCCTGTATTTCTCTTTCTGAAATTCCTGTCAGGCTTTGCCACCCTGGGTACCAAAATATAGTCTCCTTTATACTGCTTAAACATGGAACTGCTGCAGAATTTTCTGATCTGGAGCACAGACCAATAAGCTCTTCTTTGGGAAAGCTCATGGAATTCCTTGGGCTTGTGATGTTCAAATATGTCCTGTGCCTTTGTTTGGATGAGAGTTAGAAACACATGTGTGAAGGCAGAGCCTGGCCAAGGCAAGACTAGAGTGGTACCTGCAGCCTCAGTGTGCGCGGTCTAATGGTGTTCTTGTGTTGAGGAAGAAGCCAGCAGCACATGGAGAGCACGTGCATAGAACCGTACATCAAAGTCTAGGCTTTTTCATGCTCTTGGATGTGTCCTGTTGGTTTATTTTCTTGACAGGAAATGAGTGTGCCATTATTGAAGTGATACAGAATAGCATCTTCACTAGCAGGGGGTGGCATGGTAACACCTAACAGCAGCAATCGGGCGAGAAACTGGTACATGGAAGTTAAAGTCTCCTAATGTTTTATGTAGAGAGATGGCAAGTTAGGGAAAAGTGAAATATTTCTTCTCCTGTGGGGATCTTATGAAGCAACATGGCGGGTTGTCACTCTGTTCGGAGTGGGAAAGGTTTAGTGTCCTCTAGGTGGTTGCATGGAGCTAAAACCATGACTTACGGCTCAGGGCTGTTCCCTGAGGAATCAGTATATTTGGAAGTAGTTGCAGTCACACAAATAGACTTCCTGAGCACTGCTGCCTTTTGAAGGATAATCATTTCTTCCTTCTTAATCTCCCTCGCCTTAGTGCAGATATCTGAAAATAAAGGCCAGCGTTGTGTTTAATTCTGCATAGTCCAGCATGAAACTCTCTACCGTGGCTGAGCTCTGCAGCTCCAGCCAGGCATTGCCTCTGCAGCATCCCACAGGACCGGAGTTTCCACCTCATGTTTCCATTCCACTCTGAGGGGCCATCCCTGCTTTGTTGTGTGGACAGCATCAGCATTGGGGCAGGAACTTAGTCTTGAACCAGACTTGTTTCTGAACTGCATTTATAAACACAGAGTAGAACAAAGGGTTTTTTAAAATAAGAAGTCAAAGCAGTGATTCCTGAGAAGCAGTGGCTTATGTTTCTGCAGCCTCCCCAAGCCACGGGCTTTGAGTCATGAGTAAGAAAGCAAAGTGCAGAGTCGTGCAGTTGCTGAGCCCTGTCCTGGGGGAGGATACGGCGCCGCGTTGCTGGAGGGCTGCCTGCTTTCTCACAGCCCTGCTGCCCTTCCCAGCTAGTAGGGAAGCTGGTGAGGCCAGAAAAGCCTGCAGGCGGAAGGGAGGAAAGGTGCACAGGCCCTGGGCTCACTTCACTTACCTTCTTGGGAGTTTGACCATTGACTACGAAAGAGGGAAAACTAGAGCCAGAATGGATTTCTATTTAAATGTGTTAAATGGCTGCATGATACAGATTTACTTGTACTATTTTGAGCATCTTTAACAAAGACAGTAGCTTATTTTCTATGGTGTTATCTTGGGTTTAGACTTTTCATAATTAGTTTCTATTCATAGAGCAGATCAAAAGAAGTAGCTTGCAGATATCAAAAAGATGCATGTTTTCTCACATATAAGTGTTTCCTTGCTTTAACTTCATGCTAATGGCTTATTATTAATGCTTTTTAAAGACCATAAGAGATACAGCCTTATTTTTTTTTCTTTGTGATTAATTCTAGCCATTCTCTATTTGCTTTTATTTGTAAGCAAGCTCTTGCCATATGAAGGAAATATATGGCATAAATGTGTTTAAATGCATACATATTTAAAAAAATGCAGTCCTCCTTTTCGTCAGGCACCTACATCATTAAAATTGATCGTAAAGAGGAAAATTCTGCTTCACAAGATGTTATTCCCAGCACTTGTTTTCATTTTTCATCATGGGAAAATATTTCCAACATTTTCAACTTAAGTTCTTACTGCATGGTTTTAAATGTTCTTATTATAGAAGGGCTTTTCATATGTTTCAAGAGTTTAGGCAATTTATTGTTTTTGAGTTGCTAAAATTCTTGCAGAAAGTTATGCTGCTGAAATTTCAGTCCTGTCACATATCGAATTAAAAAAAGAATAAGTGCTGAAAGTGGAGTTAATCCTGCCATGGCCATAAAGCTGTGTACTTTGGCTTCTTGCTTGTGTGGTCTGTGCTCCGTGTCCCAGTCTTCTTGAAGTGTTTTCTGAATGAACTCTGTGATGGTCAAAAGCCCAATGTAGTTGTAAACGAAGTGCAACTGGGCCCTTTTACTGTGCATTTTATTTTTTATTCATATTTATTGTGCACATAATAATGCAATGCTAAATGCATAAAACAAAGTATTTAAGAGGTTTGAGTATTCTAGATATCACATCAATATAGAAATGAAAGACTTTGTGGATACTGTGATGATTCTAAGTGCTCATCTTTTTAATTAAAAAAAGCCCTTTTTGACCTCCAAGTGACCTGACTTACCCCACCACCTTCATGCTGAGTAAAAAGTGGAAATGGCTTTCATTGTGGTATCCCCTAGAATAAATATTGTTATTACTGAATTTGGTATTGGAGTCATTCCATCCTCAAAACTTAAGAAAGGATTAATTCCAAGCTCTGTATCTGGTCTTCCATTTTGAGTTGGAAGGGGCAGAAGTTTTGGGTTGGTTTTCTTTTAAGCACTTACATTTAGTGTAAAGAGTCAAATCAAAATCTTTAATTATCATCAGGCCGAAGAACTATTAAATATAATCAAAAAATTAAAAAAGCTCACCATAGTTTACTCACCATAGTACCATAAAAATGGTGCTATCCAATAAGTAATATAATATTATCAATTTTTACTATTTTAGTACGATAAAAACCTGATAAACAGTTTGCAATGTCATATAGTTATGTAGGTACTTACCACTTAAAAAGCAGCCTCAAGTGGAGTCTGTGTGAATTCCTCCATCTGGAATTAGTCACGGATTAAAGTGATGATCCTTTGTGGTTTTGTTTGAAGTGCTCAGTCTGAAATTAGAGGAAATTTACTGATGGTTATATTACATGGAAAGAAGGATTGCTCTGATATGCTAACAACAAAATCGATGTCTCTTGCCTTCTGCAGAATACAAGGACAGTGATTTATTTTCCATACGCCTCAGAGCCGAATAGCTGGGTGACTTACCCTGCTCTGTGCTCGCGGGATCGGTTGCGTTTCTTGAAGCAAGATTCCAGTGTGCTGAGTGAAGGAAACAGATGGAGTAATGGGAAAAGGACAGATGGGTACCAAAACAGTGCAGCCACTATTTTCAGTACCTGGGCATGAACTGCCAAGAACCAATTCATTTTCATGTACTGAAACACAAAAAATTATAGATTATAAAGCTTAAGCATAAAGTGCACGAGAACGCTCTCCTCTGAAGAACAGTGTATCTTGGTAGTGGTTAATGACAGTTCCAGGTAGGCTGCATTTAAAGTGAAATCTCTGCAGGTGAAACTCTCCTGGGGCAGCAGTTTGGCCCCATTCATGAGAGCGAAGTGTCGCTGCGGTGTGCGGAGCGTGGCCGGCTGCTCCTATCCCTTCCCGCAGCCTTCCCGTCCACGGCGCCTGCGAGCCCCTGAGAACGGCCACGAGACCGGGAGGTCCCTCTCTTTCCTGCAGTGACCTCAAATCATGAGACTAGAACAGGGGATGAGATGGAAAATCAAAGGAGATCTACTATATATATACACACCAGCAGTCCGTATCTGCTGTGTGGCACAGCTGCTCTGCTCGCGTGCTTGACCTTGACTTAATTTGATCATCGCCGTGGTTAACTAGGAAGTTCAGCTGTGAGCCAAATCATTTCCAGACACCCCTCCTCCTGGTAGCTGCCAGCTTGTTGCTGGTGATGTTGAATTTTTATCTGAACACCTGTCCATTAGAAATTGGATGGTGCTTGTCCAGACAATTTCCTGTTATTACAGAATTATTTTGCAATTACGAGACTTTTAAAATTGTAGAGTACAAATAAAAATTCTGCTTGTATTCAAAACACTTGAGAAATTGAGAGATATCGATCAGAATACAGGCCTATTCTCATGATTGCTGAGTTTATATCAGGAAGTTTTCTTGCATGGAGGCTTTCCATGAATAGCTGTTGTGTTTTGGAGCAACCTAGGTAAAAGTTTGATAAGTCAGTAACTCCAAATTGCCTTTCTAACAGATTTTATGCTACTTGCCTGTAAATTTCCCTATGAATAATTCAAATGAAGTTATTAATCTTTCAAAATGGTTTTCTAATTTTAAGTAAGTAATAATTTCAGGGGCTAGCCTCACAATTTTTTTTTTTTTTTTTAAAGTAAATCTTATGGAGAGTCTTGTTCTCATATTAAAAAAGAAGACTTTAGACTGTCCCTCTGTTAAATGTAATTTAGAGCTTGGTGTGGCAAGAACTGAAATTTTTCACTTTGTCAGCTGGTCATACATTACCTTCCCTATGCAGTATGGTGTTAGCTCATATAGATGTGCATTGCTTTCTGGTTACTGTGATTGCTAGAAGTGGAATTACAGTCTTCAGCCATAAACAAACCTTTCAAAGCTCATCATCTTTCCTTCCACCTTTAAACAAATCTTAAGCAAATCTGTGCTGGTTTAGGACACAGTCTAATAATGAGGCAGAATGGTTAAGAGGTTGCACAGTAGGATAAATGGGAAGGAAAATGATCTGGCTTGGTTGCGTAGCTGAAGTGGAGGAGAAATCGTTGTTCACTGTTGCCTTCAATCAGAAAATGTTAATATCTAAAATTGGTTTGAGAACTGCTCTATTTATGCAGATACCATTATTAGTGCTCATAGTGCTTGTCATTTTCTTCAATAAAATTTGTGAGTTGCAGTAACTTGGATGCAATTGATGTTTTTCCTCCACTGGGACTTCTTACGGAATTGCATATCACCATAATAGATGTTTTTGCTTCCCTGTTCTCCCTGCAGTATGCTTAGTCCTTTTCTCATCTGAATCTTTATCTGAAAGGAAAAAGATGTGAAATAATGTTTCTTTTAAGGAGGTAGGAGATAAACTATCCAGTTTTCTTAAGCCCTCTGTCTGAAGGGAACGGTTTAAAATCTTTACTATGGTCAAAGCAGTGAGGAAGTTTCCTCACTTTCCACTTTAAAGTTGGAAAGGAATCATAACTTAATGCTTTTGAAAACAAACAGTTATCTTGGAACTGAAATTTGCTCCTTACTGTTGGAGTTATTTTGAAAACAAGTTTGCAATACACAAGCTATTTGCTCTTAAATCCCTATTACAGAAGTAATGGCCACTAATGAGACTACTTCAATAGATAAACCCTCAGTTCAATGAAACCTGGAAGATTATAATGGCAGGAGCATCTTGATACTAATACAGATGAGTAGTGTCATTAGTTTGATCTATATAGGCCAGACTTGAGGAGAAGATGGATCAAGGCTGTGCTGCAGTCATTACTTACCAGCAGTAAGTTTAAGTGATGTGCAGTTTGGTTTATATACTTGATTTATATTCAGCCCAAACTGAGATTGCCCTTTTTCAAATCAGTTGGCTACTTTTAATTCTCAAGAGGAACACTTTTAGAAGAGACAGCAGTCTTGGACAAGGCTCTTGCTGATCACTAAATTTGGGACTTCCTGCCCCGATACAGAGAGAGAAGGAATACGTATGTGCTGCAGAGAAGAAAGTTTTTTATTAAAAATCTCCTGAGAGTCCTCAGCTATTGGGAAGGAAGGATTGCTAGCCCAAGTACTAAGGCTCATCAAAGCTGCAGCAAAGATAGAGTCTCTCTAAAGCGCTCAGAACTCAAGTGCTCAAGTAATCTTGTTTGTGTCCACTACAGATGAGGGCACGCTTGTCTAAATGCCACTTCGAGCTACACTGCCTGTGTTTTTGGCTTCCGTATTCTGTTCTAGCTTACTGAAGTAATATAAGATGAATGTGAATCAGCTGTGGGACACACATGTCAAAAGAAAGGTCACAGTCTTCTGTACAAGTACAAATAGGGATAAATGCCCGGTATATTCATTGTTGTTTTTTGAGCATCTGTCAAGAGCTGAGCATCCAGCAAGATTCCCATGTAGAAAATGACTCTTGACAAGAGTTTATTTCTTCCTATTCTCTGTCTCTCTGTCTCTCTGTCTCTCTGTCTCTCTGTCTGTCTTTCTTCCAGACACCGAACTGCAAATGAACTGAGCTTCGTCATCTAAGGTGTAAGCTGAAGCAAGTATGCAAGATGTATGGATTAGTCCAACCAGTTATTTCAGTTACTGAAAAAAACAGCTTCCATTCTGTACCTGAAATGAGAGACCTAAGTTTAAGCTGTAGGCATCATTGTTTTGTATAATGATAAACCATTTGAAATAATTACTTCATCCTCAGTTTTTACCTAAAAAATATGAATCAGATTATGAAGGCAATACTGTAATCTGCATAGTCAATAAAAGATGACAGGAGGGAGTGCGTGCAAGCTCAGAGTCCGCACCACAGCTGGTGCATCCTGAGTGAGGCTGTGTGGCGGTGAGGCTGGCGCGGCAGTGAGGCTGGCGCGGCGGTGAGGCTGCGCAGCGCCCGCTCTCTGTGTTTCGGCCTCCTCCCTACGAGCATCGTGCTCACTGGCAGGCAGAAAACTATCATACTTGTACGAGTAGAAAGTAATTGCAGAATTTTACATACTATAGTACAAAAAAGGTTCATTCTTCCCACCACAGAAATGTGTTTTTGTCACAGAAAACGGCATTTTCTTTTCACTTCATGTGTGTGTTCTTGCCTCAGAATGCTGCTACGGAGCGGTTCTGAATGCCTTTGCTTAGCTTCAGAGGTGGAATGGTGATTAATAAGAACCTTAAGCTCTGCTTTGCTAATTCATTGTCAAATAGTTTATTAAAAAAGAAACATAAAACTCAATTTAGCTGGTGTTTGTTAACATCACTTCTGCCAGCGTCTTTCAGAGTCTCATCGGCTGATTCTTATCTCCTGCTTATTCCAGAATCCTTTAGAAATAAAATAGAAGTACCCAGGGCAAACACTCTTTCTCTTGACACTAATTGTTCTCAGTGTAATTGCATACTCTTTTGAGGATGAAGAAGGAAGCATAAGGGCCTGGGGCAGGTATTAGCATTTCCAAGCCATGACTAAAAGCAGTGTAGTTCAGTTGATAAGGCTAAGTAAATGCAGGGGCAACCTGCAGGAGGTGCGAGGATCATATAATGAAAAAAAAAGTGGTAGCAGAAGAAATAAAGCAAAGGATATGATTAAAAAAAAGAATGAATGATGTGAACGATTTTAGAGATTAGTGAAACAGTATCAGTGAGAAAAATAACTGGAAGAGAATAAAAAAAGGAGGAATAGGCAGAATACATAACAGGAAAACAAAGAAGTAGGTGTATAAAAGGGATGAGACTAAGGAAGAAAAAATACGGGCTAATTTTCAAGTCTGTCAGTCAGACTTCTTTCATATTCCTGCTGGAGCTGAGCCATGTAGATAGAGCTGCATCCTCCAAAGTGCCCTAGGGATTGATGCCTATCTCCTGTATGCCCCAAATAGCAAACAAGATGGAATTGGATGGTGAGTCTGGAGAGATTCTTCAGAATGTTTTCCAGAAACAAACGGGTGTTAATAATTTTCAGCAGAAAAACAGAAACAGGAATCAAAGTGCAGTGTTGTCTGTAAGTCTAGGATCATATGTAAATGAAATCAATTTGAAAACATCCAATTCTGGTTCTGGTAATAACAGCTTTAGTCTAGTGACAACTTCTTTTGCAAGTGTAATAGATTAGGTTGTTTTTTTCTTGGATACTTCTTGAATTTGTTCATATAAAACTTCTTCAGTCAGATGCAAAATACTGTGCATGTAAATAAGAAGGTGCTAAGTGGCAGAGGTTGGGTAAGGGAACCTGATTTTGCAGTAATGAGTGAACTGTGGAGTGGCTGTGAAGATATATCCTGCTAGTTCATACTGGGAGTAAGGAGAGGAGGAACTGTGTAGCTACATAACTCACTAAAACACTGAAAATCGTGTTTAAGGCACATGCATTTTCCTCAACTCTCTCTTACTTCCCAGTAGACATTTAGCTTGGTCGAGAATCATTCTAGAGTGTGCTTTTCTATGCATTGCTAGTGTATGGTTTGTTTTATATCATCTTTCACAGGCGTTTGGGCTGTCCATTGACTCCCTCCAAAAGGAAGGATGTAGGAAGAGCTGCGTCCTTGCTTGTGTCCTTGGGAATAGGCAGTCCACTGCTCAAAACTACATGTAATCAAGCAGGAGTAGTTCACTAAGATAACAGTATTTTCAAGCAATGTGATCACATTTGCTGTACCTAAGGATGAGGATTATTGAGTTGTTGATTAAGAACTGGAAACCTTAAAACTTTGATTTTTCAGAGTGAAATCTGTTTCGTGTTTTTTTTTTTTTTAATTAAAAATTATTTTATATAATTGTTTTTTTAAACCTGGAATTGAATCTGAAGCATTAATTGTTGTGATGGTGTTGCCATTTGGAAATATCACTATTTCAGGAGGAATCTTATTTAAAGATCTTGAATTTCATCCCTGTTATGCAAATATACCTGTAATGCTGAATGGATTTTACCTAATTATAAAGTTTAAACCCTTTGAACTATGCCTGTGGTATTAGAAGAGGGCTTCAGATTTCAGAAGAAAATTTTATCAGACTAATATTTCCGTCGAGTGTTGTGTGCATCCGTGTGTGCATGAGAGCGTGTGAGGGTGTAAGGATTACTGGAATATGCATGTCTAATACCTTTGTAGCAAGTCCAGTCTATAGGTGGGAAGTACTTGGTCTATATTCAACTAAACCATGAATTCACTGCCATAATACCCGTCATTAAAAGAACAAGAAAAAAAAAAAAGATTTCAACATAAGGAAAAAGGTAAAAATATTTCTTTATCCTTTAGAAAAATGCATTATTTTTCCTCCTAGTGGAAATGTTTCCCATTAGAAATATTCTTGAGTTGTCGCTTTTTTTTCCCCAGTAAATTCTTATTCTCTCATGCATCCAATTTAAAAAATCATTTTGTTGCTTTGTGAAACTGAACCAAAGGCTTTTCAAATCATATAGAGTTGTGAGCAGCATTCATCTTCCTATCAAATATTTGTTATCAAACCATTACTAATTTGTAATACTGGAAATAAAAATAAGCTCTGCTGTGTGTTATGGAAAAATTCTCAAGTCTTTCTTAAAAACATGTAGGAAAGTAAAAGTTAGAGTTTGCAGGTGGATAGATCTCAGATGTATGGAAAGAAAACATTGGTGCTGTTTCTGCAGTTTCAGCATCAGAAATGTAATTCAGAAGATTTGATTGAGACTTAATATTAAAGTAGGAAACAGTGTTTCTATTTATAGAGGACTGAGAAGGTACCCCAACTTCAGAGCACTGGTGCAGTGAGTTATCCTCTGTGAAGAAAACATACAGTACAGTACATATGTACTGTATGCCATGTCCTTGTTCAAGTCTTATTCTCATTTTAGGGAAAATCAAAGTAAACAGGAAAGTGGTTTGCTTGTTTATTCTTTTTTTTGGATGGACTTCCCCTCCAGAAAAACTACTGCTTTCATCAAACCCCCTTTTCACCTATGCCCATGCCTGGTTTGACTTCTGCCCTTACTCGTTTTGTAGTCTTATTCCTAAGGCCCATTTGCTTATCACTGATTCCTGTTTAAGCTCCCTGTTGTCAGTTGCCCCTTAAACCTCCTTAGCAAAATGCCTCGTATTTCTTCAGAGGAATTCATTGCCTGCCTGTCCCTGTGAGCCGAGGGTAAAGACCTTCCCTCTTTCCAGTAGTTTAACTCATTCTGATTTTCCCTCTATGTCAATTCAAATTTCAGATCTCTCCTCCTTGAGAGATCTTCCTACATCCAGTTAATTTTTAAGTAACAAAGCACTACACATACCTGTGCAGTTCTATAAATAAGCAATAAGCCAACATTTTTCACCTGTGTCAAATGTGTTTCACACCTTTTTCTGCTACACTTGCTATTAAACTTCTGTTTCCGTATTTCTGTCATGTGTCTGCCATTGGCAGCGGCCGATGAGGCATCATGAGGCATCATTCCTTTGGCTGCTTTGCTGCTGGGTTCGGAGCGGCTCAGACTTTGCAGGCAGCTGCTTTTTTTTTTTTTTTTTTTTTTGCTCTGGCATAGAAAATAGATTGTGTGCATCTGGATAAGTTTGCTCTCACACACATAAAATACTGCTTATTTGAAGC
>JAVCKT010096412.1:0-13121 GCA_032273925.1 Rhynchotus rufescens
ACTCAATGATTCCTAGTAGAACTCCAAAAAAAGCAGTTTCAGCTTATTCCCCTGAAAGTCAATAGTATTTAATGCTCCCTTTTGGTGAACTGCTCCTGCTTGGGCATATTAGAGACAAGGAAAGCAGTTAAGGATACAGGAACAGATCTGTGCATGTCTGAAAAGCTGCTAAACTGTTAAAGTCTATGCTCATTTCAACTCTTTAGATTTTAAACTGAAAAGTGTTTTCAGTTTCTTGCAGAAGCTAAAACTCTCCTCACCCACCCATCAAAATTTAGGTAACCGACATGGAGAAAGTGCTGCAGAAATGGGAAGCCCTGGCAGTGGGGAGCACAGGCATTTCAAACCCAGGCCGTAGCTCTGAATGATCTGAGCCCAGGCCTTAATTCTGAGTGATCTTGAGCTCTTTGAGTTGCTATGTATCTTATATGGGCTTATAAGACACGTGATACATGCTTAGCACTGTTGAGCTATTTTACTCCCTGATCCTAAATCACTTTTTTTCTGAGGTCTTCATACTTATTTTCTTTTCCAGATCCAGGAACGAAACTCCATCATTGGCGACAAATATCGGTGGCCTCACACCGTTCCCTATGTCCTCGAGGACAGCCTGGGTATGGTATTTGCCCTTGACAATATCTGTATGTCATTTTGATGGAAGTTTTGTAAAATCGGTGTGTGAAATCCTGAGATCTTACAGTATCCCTTCCTTTCCCCTCAACCATACTCTATGTCCATAGCAGGGCATTTTGCACAGAGGATTAGCTCTGGGTTTACAAAAGCAGTGTGTATCATCTTTGTGCTGATGCTGGGCTCTCACCTTTCACAGCTGCCTCTTACATCTGCAGCTCAGGTGGGACTAGGAGCAAAGCCTTTGAAGGGCTTGAAACCAGACTTGTCTCTTAAAGGAGATAACCCAGGATAGAGCAGTTCAAGGCCTGAAGAGATCTATAAGAGACCTGGAACTTGTAGGTTGCACTAGATGAAATCTGATGTCTTTGTTCATTGTTTATCTAATGGTTGTAAGATACATCTCAGTAAAGTAAATGAGAGTATTTAGAGAACTAAACTCAGGCACTCATGGCTCATAAAGCCACATTTTAATGTATAAGTACCAAAACATTGAAACAAAAGAAAGATAAAATATTACCGCAGCTTAATTTATGATTTTTAGGTACTTACCCAAGTCTTGCAAAAAGCCTACTCATTTTAATTAAAGATTGTTGGAGCAAGACCTGCAATTAGGACTTGCTCCGTAGTGGTAATAATACAAATCTATTGGCTTGGTATTGACAAGAAAACTGTTTGTTCTTGCAGAAATGAATGCTAAGGGACTCATCCTCAAGGCATTTGAACAGTATCGGCTGAAAACTTGTATTGACTTCAAGCCTTGGGAAGGAGAGGAGAATTATATATCTGTTTTCAAAGGAAGTGGGTAAGAGGAATAATGTAAAATAACTCTCATTCTGCTTGGCTACATACTGTTTTCATGGCCAATATTTCCTCTTAATCACGTATGTCTGATTATAATTTTGAATTTTGATACATCCATTTTTTCCTTTCCTGGGAACTGCAGAAGCTTCCAAATCAGATACTGTCTTGCGAATAATTAACTACTAATTGCTGAGATTTGCTTACATCTTAATTACAAGATGTAAGAAAGTCTTTAAGGAGTTAATTTTCTTAGCATAAGTAAAAATATCTCTAAAAAAACATTTTTCTGCCTGACATTTGCCTATGCGGAATGTCACTTTCACATGGCCATTCTAAATATACCTTATTTTTAGAAAATAATATGTGGAGACTACCAGGTCATTGTATTTTTCATGCTCATGACTCTTTTGGCTCTTTGAGCTGAATGGAAAACTCACACAGTACTAAAAACTAAGCTTTGAAAGCATCTATGAAAAAATAAAAAGGTAGATAAGCTCTATGTTAAAGATTTGTAGTTGGCCCTAAAGTCTTGGGGAGTTGTCTTGTCTGAGTTATCCTTTTTAATTCAGAAGAAATCACATAGAAAAGAAGCCAGATGCCCATTTGTTGTGGTGATCATTGTGTGTAAAAGTAGGTGTGCAGCCTCTGATATACACACAAATGCAGAGGGAAAACCCATTCCCTGTCCCAGACACATGTGCCAAGCCTTGGCTACTGTCTGCACTGTGATTACACACATTTATGATGCTATGCAAGTAGAGATTGAATGAGGTCAGCTTTTTGCTTCAGCTTTCTATGCAGCTATACAAATTTGCAGCAGAGGCTAGGCCACAGATTATTTAAAGACCATTTTTTTTGACTTCAGCCTGTGGACTAAGCAAAATATATGAGGGATTATTTGGATTACAGAAATGACAAGAACATCAAATGTGGCAGGTGCCTGCAAAGCACATGGAACTGTTTGGGAAACTGCAATGTGTGTGTCATTTCCTCCCTCTTCTTCACTTAAAGAACAGGACTCATTCAGCAAGAAACCTAACATGACATGGTTGAATCATAGGGTTGGTAGATCAGAACAAACCAACCCTGGCTCTAGGATTTCCCAAAGGGAAGACAGATTTTCATGGAGCTCTCCTGGGAGATCACACCAGTTCTTTATCACTGTCATCAATGGCTAAAGGAATCCATATGGAGATGGGTCTATACAGATCCCTGGCTAACCAGCTTCATGCTAGTGCATCAAACCTTTTGTGGGGACATTATTTACTTGCAGGACATCAGAAGTGCTTGAAATAACAGGTGACATAGGAAGGAGTATTTCTGGACATGGGGGTTTACTAAGCGTGTATATACTTACAGTGTATCTTCCAAGAAGGCTTGTGAGGTTTACCAGAGCAGGTACTGTTTCCTGCTTCTGCAAGGTCTGGTAGAGCAGCTACTTAGGTGGAAAACCTTGAATCTGAAGAAATGTGGCTCCAATATGCTTGGAGAAAGCGCAATGTTTTTTCCTATCTTTTACCGTGTCCTAAAGACATGACTAACATGTGGTTCCAGGTGTCTAGTCCTTTGAGTGCCACATCCTCCTTACATAGTTTTATTCTCAGTGCTGAGGCACACGGAACGTGCATTTATTCCCTCCGTGGTTACATAAAGACGGTGTCCTAAGTGTTTGGTGGAAGGAGGTCAGTAGAAAGTTGCATCCCCCTCATCTGGATGCTAATTTGGCCAAGGTTTCTGGATGTCCTTGTGGATGTCCTGTGCTCCACATGACACCTGTGAAGCCAGGCACAAGGACTTTGATGGACTCAAAACTCTCGTGGGATCTTTCTATGGTTGCACAACCAGAAAGAACTAAATTATCGATACAAGTCCTCGTTCAAAGAAAGCCAACAAAATCATCAATGCCAGATGTGTTCCCTTCCAGACCACATGTTGTGATTTTAATGAGTAATCAATAGCTAAGGCCCTTGTGGCTTTGTGACAAGAGAAATACTTTGGAGTATGTTGCACTAATAAGTTACAGGGCTCTAAAGTGCCTGGTGTGCTTATTTTTTCAGCTTCTGGGGTGATAGGATTGCAAATCCTATGGGATATTTTATGCCTGATTAATTTTATAGACTTCATTGGGTAGGTGTTGATTTATTTGCTGCATAAAATATCAATTTAAATGTAACTCTCTGTGCCTGCTAGTTTGTGGACATGGGGTGCCATTTTATTAGTCTGTGCAGATAGCTCACTGAATGTTTAATAAAAACTTCCAGCATAGCTGTGGTTTTCCATTTCCTTACAAGTGAGAGGTCCACAAGTGTTTTAGCACAACAGCTTGTGAATATCTAGAAAGAAAAGAACTTATGGAAAGCATTGTCAAATCTGCCAACCATCCACAAAGTGGACATAGGTGCTCAAAAGGGTACTTGGTCTGACCCAAGCAGCCACTAAACAGAAGTTCAAAACATATAGAGGGATGCAATGGCAGGGATGAGAATTTATGCTAACATTATTTTAGCCTTAAAATGGAGATAACTTCAAAGTGGCCAACTGTGGCCCAGTGAGGAGCAGCAATTAGTGAATTTACAGTCATTTGGCTGTCTTAAATTATGTATCCATTGCCTTCGATATTTCACTGAGTATCAACGAAAATCCTCATAAGTTATTTCTGTCACATGTAGTTCAACACTTTGCTACTAAAGACAAACTATTAAAAGCAAGAGCTGACGAACTGCTTATTCATCAAAACAGCATTAAGCACAGGAGGAAAAGATCCAGTAAGGAACGGATCAATGAAAAAGTGCTCTCTGTAGCAAAACGTAACTTTTAACATTCAATTTTAAAATATACCTATTGAATAGATGGATTCTGCAGTTCATATGGGGATGGTATGCATTTCACGGATCTGTTTTTCATTATATTTCAATATTAGCTGCTGGTCCTCAGTAGGGAACCGCCAGCAGGGGCTGCAGCAACTCTCAATTGGAGCCAACTGCGACAGAATTGGGACGATCCAGCATGAGTTCCTGCATGCCCTGGGGTTCTGGCACGAGCAGTCGCGGTCCGACCGGGACGACTATGTGTCAATAGTGTGGGACAGGATTCAGTCTGGTAAGTCCTTCCCCTTCCTTTCCTTTCACACTGTTGCATGTTGTGGCTATTGAGCCAATTTCAGCCATACTTCCACACTTTAGAATATTGTCTCACCTTGATCTATTTTTTCACAACAAAATATATCAATAAATCAAATATCAAGTGATATCTAGCTGGAGTAGAGAACCCTCTTTTTCCTCTTTTTTTTTTTGGATATTGTTTTTACTTGTATCATGGCCATTTCCAGAGGCTTAACTGGAGATCTGAGTCCCATTACATTAAATATTGTACAGTGGAACAACAGAGGAGAATAATTTCATTTCTTTAAATGGCTCTGAAAGCAGTTTTATAACAGGAACTTTTTACAAAACAAAAGTAATAAAAACAAGCAAACAAAAAATCCCACCCTGAAAAAGCCAATGCAACCAAAGCCAGTGGAAAATCTCCAAAGAGAGTTGATCCCTGCTCGTAAGCACAATGCAGAGGTCCCTATCTCACAAGCAGTTACTTGGAAAATGCAGCTTTTGAATTTAATCTTAGAGTATTTCACACAAACTTGACAGATTGCATGGCGTTCCTCAGAACCTGAAAATTATTTCTTCCTTATTTTGGTGATCATCTATGTCTGTCATGGAGTAAAACAAACTCAGGCTTTGCTGCAGATGCAATAGAGTCCTAAAACAGTCCACTCGAGTATCTGTACCCTCAAAGATATGCTAGTAAGCTAAAAACAGAGAAGAGTAATATGAATGATAACAAGTCAAGGCAAGTTTCATCTATTTTGTTTCAAAAAGAGGAGACATCAAAAGCTGATAAAAGTTTGTGAGAAGTTTCATAGGGAAAAGATTTCTGATACCAAAAAACACTTTCTTTCATCTCCTAGAAGGCATATCAGGCTCCAGTGGCTGAAAAAAGAAGCTAAATAAATCTAAATTAAAATATAATAGTTTTATAGACTAAGCACAAGCACGTGATTACACAAATATACTTGGGGATTCTCTGTGATTTAAAGCCTGTATGTAAAGAGATGGTAATCTTGAGCAATAAAGACTTCTCCTTTTTAGGTAAAGAAAATAATTTCAATAAATATGACGATAAAACATCAGACTTCCTCAATGTTCCCTATGACTACACTTCTGTGATGCATTATAGCAAAACTGCGTTCAGAAATGGGACTGAACCAACCATCGTAACCAACATACCAGACTTCATGGATGTAATCGGACAGCGAATGGATTTCAGCGATTATGATCTCCAGAAACTGAATAAGTTGTACAACTGCTGTGAGTTTCTCCATTGCTTTGAAATTCTTTGCTCCTGGTATTTGAAAGAAATGAGGGTGATGCATGTGTCACGCTGGACTCACGCAGGCACAAGTAAAAGAGATGTTAGCACATTCGCAGAAGTGAATTGTGTTAAAAATACCAGAAATAATGGTGCATCGAGAAATGACATAGCCCTCCTGCAGAAACACTACTGAGCAGCAGAATTTTCTGTGCAATTTTATTTGACCTTTAGTTAAAAAACAGCTTCACTCGGGAGCTGATTTTTGTTCATCCCTTGGGGGGCTGTTCAAAATGCACATTTCTGTGCAAGCTTTCACTCCCCCAGCCACGACTCCCCTGCTGTTGCTTCAGACATTGGACAGAAATTATTATTTCTGTGTGGACATTATATCTACTCAAATCTCATGCAGTCTGTGAGAGAGTGTGTGCTCATTCAAACAGATTATGGACTTTTCTCTGGAGAAAGCATGAGCATTTTAAAATCTGGTTTTAGTTTCAAACCCTGTTTCTTACAACAGTGGTCAAAAGAACGATTTTCCTCATGTGGGTTTTATTTTAGAAAGTTGATAGAAAATAGGAGACCTATAAATGCAGATTATTATTATTAATAGAAAATAATGTTCTTAAAAGAAATACAGATTGTTACCGTAGTTACATTCCCCCTACTGTTGAAATTAGTCCCCTCACAGTCATGTTGAAATCAGTGACAATACTCCCACCACCTTCAGAGAAGTCAAGATTTCACCAGCATCTCAGTCTCTTCTTTGGCTTAGTAGGATGTGTACAATATTACCAGAGCCGTAAATGATCTCTAGATCATCCATGGTTTGCCCAAGTGCTAAGGAAGGAAGACTTTGCAGGTTTCACTCCTGATTCGGACAGTTGATAAATTAACCCTGAGAAGAGCAAACGTGATTTGGATGGTAGACATCCTCCCAAAGGAAGAAAAAGATCTCCTTAAGATTACTTTAATTGCTGAACACAATTTATGGAGAAGATTAAGCTGAATTCCTGTATGCTGTATGGCTAGGAATTAACATTAAAAATTGGAAACTTAGCTTTTAAATTGAAAAAAAAAACAGTATATGAATTTCTGAGCAAAACTTCATATCCATACTGTTAGCTTTTTCAACGTTGTCTTTCATTCCACCATAAAGGTAGCCTCAGCATATTTTTCCGTTGAAACTTTACTTAGTAGAACTGACTATGGGGTACTCCTCAGTCACAGGGAGTCAAGATGCAACATTCATCCCCTATGCATTAGCTTCCTTCCTTTTTTTTTTTTTTTTTTTTTTAATTAAATACCACTAAATGGCTGGAAATCATCTGGCTTGTAGAGCACATGTAGCTCAAAATGCCCCCCTTCAGTGCTGCCTTTCCCTATCTCATTAATAATCAAAGAATTTCACTATATAGGAGGAGGGCTTGTTTTCTCTTCTGCTTCTGTCATTCAGTTCACCACTAGACATTAGATAACCAAGAACATTCTTTTAATTGAAGTAGAAAGTAAAATGCATTTTGTTTGATTTCAAAGATTTGATTTCTATTTTCTAGGAATTCTGTTTCTGCTTAACATATCGCTTGTGCGACTGACACTAGCTGTTTTTTCCTTTCTGCATTATAACTGTGAGAGCCAAGCTGAGCACATACTTGTCTTTCTTTCATGATCGTTTAAGCAGTATATCTTGAAATATATCAGTTATACAACACTTACGATAACACACTTACAACCTCTAGAGGACTGTTAGATTTTTATGAGGACAGTACAAAATATCTCAACAGTTTAAGTGATTTTTGGCAGCAGTTCATACTCGAGCACTTCCCTGTGCAAGTGGTACATGTGGCATGCCGTAGAGGTTGATTTTTGTGATACTCGAGGCCCTTTGTAAAGTGCAATGATACCTTTAAACCTGCCACAATATTTTAGACATAGTTTGAAAAGCAATAACCATGAAGCATTTTATTAGTGGAGCTGTTTTCAAATCATATTTGGTGTTACAAAGAGCTCAAACATGCTACCATGGGAGACAAATCTAAGAATGGAGACAAACCTGGGCTGTAGTTTCCTTTACACATTCCGAGTTAGCTTTAGACAGAGAAGATATTTTATACAAAATTTTCCTTTTCAATGTACTTGCCATTTACTACCCAACTGCACAGTCTTCCTTCAATTAATTTCTTCTTGGTTATGTGGAGGAGAGATCTTGACAATTTGTAGAAGATGAGATGGCCACTGGCCTCAAATCTACTTTTGTCAAGATTTTTTTTCAAATAAGCATTTCAAAATCTTTTTTTCAAATAAGCTTTTCAAAATCAAACTTGCACAATGCAGTGAAACAGGTGCTGCCCTGCTGTATTGCAAAATAAGCACTTGTGCTGAGGAATTAGGGAAACTGTCAAAATCTGTAGGCAGCTCAAAGAAAGCAGAGGAGCAAATGTGAAGTCCTCAAACCCTTGAGCTGTGTGATGGCTGGTGGACTGGGGCTGTTGTTGGCAGTCCTTTAATAATTAAGAATGTGATATGGTAATTAGATAACACCCCTGTGTGCTTGCTATGTACTCTGGTATGGCTCTGACCACAGAGCTTCAGTGTTAGACCCAAACACGATGAGTTCTTGAGCACTGTACCTATGTTTATTGATGGTATTGGAAAACATAGATAATTTTTTTGAAATTAAAGTCTATCATCTAACACATTTACCTGTTTTTTTTTTTTTATGTTATAGCCTCCTCTTTAAGCTTCATGGACACATGCAGTTTTGAACTTGAAAATATATGTGGCATGATTCAAAGTTCAGATGATAACAGTGACTGGCAGCGTTTGTCTCAGGTCTCTGCTGGGCCAAATACTGATCATACCAATATGGGAGAATGTGAAGGTATGAGAAAAGACTCTTCTTATCTCTCTGGCAAGTTATTTTCTGCAAAGGCATGCTAATTGACTTTGATCTTGGCCTTGTTCTCAGTTTATTTGTTCACAAGTTTCAGTTAATTTTTTAACTAAGCAACATAAAACATGCTTAAGGATATCATGTGACACATTCTATTTTCTGCTTATTTAAGAAGATTGCATGTTCTTATCTCTTTTGTTCTGTTTTCTGTTCTTAATAACACCACCACAAGAACATAAAATTTTCTAAGCTATGATACAGCTTCACCAGCAAGACTGTTGCTATAACAAGACATTTATTCTTGAATAATTGCTCAGTAAGTCTCTGGAAAGGATTAGATTTTTGAGATTATATATGTTATTAGAGCACAGGAGAACAATTATTTGGGAATAAAGCAAATATTTTTGAAGTCATCAAAAAAACCTTCATGAATTCAGGAGCCTAAAACACTCCTCCAGAATGAATGCCAACTATAAATTATTATTGGTATTGAGTAAAGAGTTAAACCAGAGAGACCATATTTTGAATACAAATTGCTAGAGACAACCAAACAAGGAAAACTGGTCCAAGGAGAAAACTGTTTCCTCTGAAGCATGTGTGCAGGTAACAGTCCTCAACTAGTAAGGTCCGATTTGTACAAGGTCTAGCTTATTGGCCCCCCAACCTGGTTATGTTCTTATTTATTCAATAACTTATGTATTCAATACAGCACTTAGTAAGACAAGTGCACAAGGAATATTTTATTCTCTCTCTCCCTCATGACTCATTTCTCCTTTACTTCTGACAGGTTCTGGCTACTTCATGCATTTCGACACCAGCGCTGTAGCAGAGGGAAGCACGGCTCTCCTGGAGAGCAGACTTCTGTACCCCAAAAGGGGCTTCCAGTGCTTGCAGTTCTACTTGTACCACAGTGGGCACGAAAGCGACCAGCTCTACGTGTGGGTGCGGGAGTACACGCTGGACCACCCCAACGGCACTCTGAGACGCATCGAAGAGATAAGAGGTGTGGATTGCAACAACGTTCCGATTGAGAATCATACAATCATACAATCTTAAGGTTGGAAGGGACCTCAGAGGTCATCTAGTCCAACCCCCCTGCTCATCTAATCAGTTCTCAATATCCTGTCCAAAGCATTGAAGAAATATATTATAGCAAAGTGACTTTCCTAGTCTTACTCTTTGAGTTCTTCTCTAACCATGCAATTGATTCTCTTCTGGTGAAATTATGCTTGATGGATGCTCAGACTGTTGTTTTTCTGACTACCACCAATTGTCGCAAATTACACACTCGTGCATTATCAAGATATTTCTCTCACTAAAATAGCTGGAATTCCGTTAGCAGACATTTTGACTGTTTGAGAATTGCTGGTATCAACAGCAACAGAGTTAGCTGGTCATTAGAGTAAATTATGATGAATAAGGCATTAATAATAAAGAAATGAAAAGCATAAGTGCCCTGAGCTACCTAAGATAACAACCTGAAAACGATAAATAAAACTCATCTTACTTTTGGGGCAATGTTAAATATGACTTAACTGATACATATTGTAATATGTAAAGAATTCAGTTAGATCCTGAAGAATATTATGTTTTTGTGTGAGTTAGGAGCCTGTGGTTTATGGAATGAGACGTGGAGGTCAGTCAGTAGAAAAGAGCTTTTTAAGCTAGAATTGTCAAAGGTTTCTTAGTATTAAACTAAATTCTCAAATGGTCCCGACATCATTACTTGGTCTTCATTACAGCTACCAATAATTCAGTCTGCTGGCTACATAAGGGTCTGAGCAAGTTCTTTTACAAAACAGATATCAAATCCTGCGTCTGCTTCTCTTGGTCCTTTGAGGCTTAGCTACTCCTAATGCCTTTTTTTTTATTATTATTTCCCCCTCTTTTTTTTTTTTTTATCTCTATTTGCATTTGGGAATCCTTAATATAGGTGTCAGGGCAGCTAATGGCAATATTGATTTCATTTTAGTCTGAGTCCTCCAAATGGAAAATAGTGGTGTGCTTCAGCTCTTGGTTTTGAGTTTATTTTTTCTTATTATTTATAACAACAATAATGAAGAAAAGGCAAAAGCTTAAGACTCATATGAGAGATCCATCATTCTGTGTTTAGAATTGCCAGGAACATTTCACATGAATTCTATATTTGGTATTTTTTATTGCAGAAATGTATGGGCCTATATGGTCTTCCAGATGGTCTTCCATGCAAGTGAACATAAACTAGACAGCAGAAGTCGTTGCTTTGCTGTACTTATTATTTACAAAGGATGTCTTACTCTAATTTACCTTACAAGGCCCTTGTGTAGAGGTCTTTGCTTTTGTAAAACTTACTCTTAGAGTCAAGTGAAATTTCCTAGTGCAGCCCCTTATGGAGACAGCACTTACGTTACGCTGTTTAAAATGAATTTTGCAAATGACTGCCTTTAATCAAAAGTAATACCCTAAAACATTTGATGTGTGAGTAGCAGTTATGCAAAGGCAAACTTCCAGCAAACCATTTAAATATCTGAGAGCAAAATAAACAAATATTTTAGTTGTAGTCTCCTGGAAGGCTCTGCAGCTTTCCTTGCTGAGATGTGTTGTTTATGTAGTTATTTGAATATAACTTGTTCTGATTTTTTCATTTTTCATTATACAGGTGAAAGCTATCTTTTATTTATGTGTTTAATTTTCACAACATTAAGATTAATTTAATGCCATGTTCTTTAAAAGTTACAAAATACAAAACAGTCTTTAAAACCATTAATGCTGTTTTTGCTCAAAGTGCTGCTAGGTGTAAGTACTGAGTCCAATAGGAGAGAAGAGAAATGAAAAATTCAATCTTGCATTGATAATGCTTTAAGAAATGTCACCTCAGGAAATGTGATGGAACTGGAAAATTCACACAGAGCATGGGAAAGGGCTCTGGAGACCTAGACAGTATCTGACTGACTTGCTGATTTGGAAATCCCCACTCTTGTCTTTCAGGCTCACCTGTGGATTACTGGCAGCTCCATCATGTTTCCCTGAATGTCACAAGCAAATTTCGGGTTGTGTTTCAAGGGGTAAAAGGAATTGGCTTATCAAACGGAGGCCTCTCAATTGATGACATCAATTTGTCAGAAACACAGTGTCCACACCACACCTGGCACATCAGAAATTTTACACATCTCCTCAACACAAGTCCTGAAGGGACCGCAGGAAAAATATATAGTCCACCTTTCTACTCTAGGGAAGGATACGCTTTTCAGGTCGGCTTGTATGTAAACGGTACCAAAGACAGCCCATTTAATTTAGCAATCTACTTGCACTTGATTTCTGGAGCCAACGATGATCGGTTGCAATGGCCCTGCCCGTGGCTACAAGGTACCATGGTTCTGCTGGACCAGCACCCTGACGTTCGCCAACGCATGTCAAACCAGAGAAGTGTAACAACAGATCCGCTACAAGTATCAGGTGAGTTAAAAACAGATGTGATATCCAATATCTAAAACACAGCAAAAGAAATATGAAGTCAGATTGTCTGTTGCTCACAGCAACAATACAACTGATCTATGGACAAGAAAAGAAATGAACCAATAAGTAGGTTAAGCTGGGATTTTAGAGGTGATCTGCATAGGGAACAGGTGGATCATCCCCCCTGAAATTTCTTTTCTGTGCTCTGTGAAGGTGCATTTATAGGTTCTATTATGAGAATAAAGGTTCTCCAGAAGGCTTGAAAAATAAAAATACTGAGTTAACAATATGCACAACTGATATACCAAATAAAAACATAGCTATTAAACAAACTCCCTTACTCAAGGCAGAGGGAACACTTGTGTCAGTGCTAATCTCCAGATGGACAAAGTACTGATTCACATTACATAATCTGCACATGTTCAAGGTGTAACAAGATAAGGAGCAATTGTCCACAATAACACAGAAAGGGGGCAGTTCAGGTAGAGATATAACTCTGAAAACAGAGTAGAAGTCTGTGTATTTATTAAAATGAAACCCCATATTCAGCACTGTATAAAGATTGGATTTATGCCAGAAACACTTGGTGCATTTATAGAAGGGTTTTGCCAAAAGAAACAGATTCTATCACTAGATTAGTTTCCTGGGCTTTCAGACAGTAACATTAAGAGAGGAAGGAAGGCACCAAAATGTCTAAGTCATAGTGTTATATGTGTAAAAAAAAAAAAAAAAAAAAATGTATGTGATTGGCATTCAATTTTCTATGACACTCAGTCTCTAAGTAAAAGCAAAGTGTGGGTAATGTGGCATGACTAAATGGCCTCCTTGTCAGCAAAAGGTCACATCTCCCACAGAGGGCTGATGTATTCCCTGTGCTCTCTGCTGCGGTGGCCGCAGTGCTCAGCCCTTTCCCTTCCCTCAGACTCTGGACTTTGTGCTGTGTTTGCCCTCTGCCCCTTCTCCCTTGTTTATTTGTACTCTGCTGCAGCTTTAG
>JAVCKT010096413.1:0-13121 GCA_032273925.1 Rhynchotus rufescens
ACTGTCTGAAATAGTTCCTTCTGCTTTCCCACTTGTTTTCATTAGAAAATACAGAATCTTGAAGTTTCTTTGAGGAATGGGTAGAAAAAAAAGAAAAAAAAAGGAATGCATTTCAGTGTGATACACTGGCACACAGTGATCTTTTTTTTTCTTACAAGGTAACTTTTCATTAGCCAGACAGACATTAAAGAGGAAGTGACACTGGAGACACAGCCATAATCTCTATTCTGCTCCCCAGCCTAGGTTTGGCAGATGCCATGTCCCCTATCTCTATCTTTTTCTTCTTTGGCTAAAGAATAATCTGAAGCAAAGACAGAGAAAAGAACTGGTTTGGTTTTGACTAGAGATATTTTGTGGGGGTCCAGACTTTCCAAGCAGTAGGAAGGACAGCATTAACAGCTAAGTGGGAAAAATTAACCAAGCTCAGTCCCATCTCAGCCTCCGGTCTTTTCTAGGGAGGTTTGTCCTCTGTTGCTTCCCTCTAGCCTTCTACAGGAAGCTTAAAGAGAAAAAGTCCCACACTCAAGGGGAAAACTTGCTGTTTCTTGTCCTTAGGCAGAATCGAGAAGAAATCAAATGGCTCTGTTGAGATGCGCCTGTACTGTCAGGTATTCCTCACTGCACATCAACCCTAGCCCTCTGATTATCCTCACCACCTGCATATTAGTATATGCTACAGTGACACATTAATACTTGCCTGCTGATCGTCATAAAAACCTGAGCATGCTCTCAAGGACTTCTACCAGAAACCACACAGAGTAGTTTGCAGAGCTTATTCCTTTCAGCTCTTCTAAGAAGCTGGCTGGAGAGACACTTTTCCCCTACACAGCAGATACCACAATAATTTTTGTTCTTCTACAATCTGTTGTGACCTATCTCACAAAGCCATCAAATGTAATTTCATTCCATGACATTAGTGTGTATGGTGATAAATGTCTGCTAAAACTAAGGATCTTCCCTTAAGGATCTGTTTGTCCTTCTTTACCCGTGTAAGTGTTTGAGCCAGGCAAAGCATTAAGAACTGAACTGAAAAGATTAAGTCTAGTTTACAGAATTCTTTCTGAATTTCTCTGCCCAAGGTGCTCACATTTCCTGTTCTCCACACCACACATGTGCTAGTCACACACACTGATAGTGTGGGCTACTGCAACAGATCATCCCTGGAATAAGTGCAGAGGCAGCCAAAATGGCTTAAACAGCAGAAACAAGGAGTCAAGAGGAGCCTGTGGAAGCTTCCACACAAGAACAAGGTCAGTTATGCAGGAATCACTGAATAAACTGTCACTTTCAAACAGCTTGACTCCAGGGTGCTTACTAAAGAGAACAGCTGAGTCCCTAGCTTAGGGTCAGCAGTAGGGTCTGAAAGACCACAGTAGGTTGCCATCAATTAATAACCCTTAGTAACTTCAGGGATACACCTCTGGCTGTGCTGGCCCACTCAAGGAAGAGGGCCAGTGACCTTACACAGGCCTGGTCTTTAACTTCATGCCAGCCGGGCAGCAACCTTACAAAGGCCTGATCAACTGGTCCAACAGTTGTCTGCTGTGACAGGAAAAGTCCTATGCCTTGATATGACCTCAGCTGAATATGGGCAGTTATCCAGGAACTGCTCTTTGGTGAGCAGTGCCTGTCAGAGAGGGAGCAGCTGAGCACATAGAATAAAGTCAAGTCAAAATGTGACAAGAGTTAATCTTCAGGTCCCACAAAATTCAGGTCCCTTTCTCAAGTCTTCTCAGGAGCAGAGAAGAGAAGGCACAGCCAGCTTGCAGAAGCCAGAAAAAGCAAAGTAGACAAAGTCACTGCAGGGTAGCTCTGTCCTGTGAGCAGAAAATGTTTTTCTAAGATTGTTTTAAAAGCAGTATTTTCTGCTTCTGCTCCAGAGGCCTGAGACAAGGAGTTTAACTATTTTTAAAGATGTTGTTTTATGCATTGGCAAAGAGCTTTTGTGACATGATAGCATGCTCCAGTTGTCAGGCACCCTGACCCAGGAAATGCATTTCAGCACTGTGCTCCTGAGGTTCGGTTCAGGCCACCTGCACAGGTTCACTCTCTTTCTTGGGAGGAAGTAGGAAAATAAAAGAAAGGCTTTAATTTCAGCCTGGGCAGAGGTAATCCTGAAGGAACAAAGAAGACTTTGGGAAGGAAACACATATTGACACCTCTGGTTCTAGACTGCGATTAAATACAAGAAAGAAAGGTTATGAGGTATAGGCACTTAGGAAGAATTAGAGACTCACAGCAAGCCACTTCTATGCTCATATTCAGCAAAGTCAAAGGACTTCCAAAATTCTGAACCTTATCTTTGGACAAGCAAGATGAAGTTATTTAGCCAGTGACAGCACATCTTCCCTCTCATCATTAAGTCTGTTTAAGTGCCTTTATGTTTAACTGTACTGGGCTTCAAATTTCCTCAAAAAGTCCAAGGAGATAGCTAAGTCAGATATCTATAACTAACTAACTAGTGATGATATTCTTCTATTCATTCCATCAGTATTTGGGAACTAATGGCCATAACTTGCTGGGTTAATGAGAAAGTACTAATCTTTCAAACGATGCAAGATATCACAGTGTCTGACACCCCCAAATTAACTGTGAGAATGTGTTACAGGATAAGCTCATATTACCTTGCAATGTGATGCAAGTCCAAAAAGCAGGAGGCACTGAACAAATGTCAGTGAACCTGCTTGGATCTTTGAGAGTCAACCAAAGACACCAGAAACATATATTTCAAATACTTGTTCTTTCATATTTGAGGAGAAAACTAGAGAAATAAAACAGTGGTAAAAGTGCCAAATTATTTACTAGAAGGACAGATCTTCTCATTGGCTGGAACTTTAACTCAGCTTCTTCACAGAAAGAGTAAATTAATTCAGGCAGGAAACTAAGAAATTGAAGGAACTGAAAAAGTGTGTGTGTTGTTGGGAAAAGATGGGTAATTCTGGTAATTCTCATTCTGGTAATTCTAGGCTCTGGGTATTCTCCAGCTAGGAGGTAGAGCAATACTACCCTCTGCCTAGCAGAGATGAAGAGACTGTATGGGAAATTCATACCTGCCATAGGTTTCTCCTGCCTTCCAACAAGGCTGTGAGGTGGGATCAGCATACACTGCTTTATCTTTCCTTCTTTCTTCCTATCTATCGTTACCTTTCTTCTATCTATCATTACCTCTCACTCTGACACCGAAGAAAGACATTGGAGGTGAAAGTTGTGATAAAGGGTTCAAAAAATCAATTGTTCACAGACAAGAGACTGTCTTGACCTTGCCCACATTCATAAATTAAATAGTCCCAGAGTATGTTCTTGGGCTCTGGAATTGAATCATCCATATCGTTAAGTTGATTTCATGTTCCCAGTCACAGTTTTGACCCAGAACAAGGGGGACCCTCCCAGAAAATTCCTGCAAGTGGTTTCTCTTCTTAATAAATAGCTTAAAAGCAGATACTCACTTCTAGAGGATGGATAGTTTTAACAATGTGGATATAGACTTCTCCACTCCAGTTGGTTTCAGTGCCAGAGAAAGATATGTTTAATTTTCTAGTATAGCTGTAGTTTATAGTAGCATGCAGGGGGGAGGAAAGCTTACAGGTTATGTAAGTATCTCTGATGTAACCTGCTCATGAAACATTCACCCACTGGAAAATAATCTAGAACAGTCCATGGAACTCACCATTTCTCATACAGACTTCAGAGAAACAGCCATGTATTTCTACACCTAGGTTTCTGGAGGAGCAAAACTCAAAAAAAAAAAGCATGGGGAGGAGGAAGGGAAAGATGGTCATAAGGAATAGAAAATGGGTAGCAAAGGTAGGTCTTGCAAGACTAGGTTGTTGTCTCTAACCATGCTTCAAGGTTCTCATACCAGTTTATAATGCCTTGCTGATGCTATGCAAAGCACCTAAATGGTTGAACAAGTCATGTTTCAAGGCTTCAACTCCATTCATCTTTGGTATCAGAAATGGAGCAAAACACCAGTAAATTAGTGCCAGCTGTCCTGTTGGGATAATTCAACATATCTTTTCCTGCCCAGCAGGGTCTGATTTTTTTATGTCAATTACATAGTGTGATTAATAGGGGGGCATTTGCTCATTTAACAGAAACGGGAAAAAAAAGAAACAAAGAAGAAAAAAAAAGAAAAAAAAAAGGAAACCTCCCCAAATAGGGCTTTTGGAGGGGGAAGCTTGCCTTAATTATTCCTCTCCACCCAGTGAACCGCAAGTTTTAATACATAGCAATGCATTAAATGCTACAGCCAGCAATAGGCAATTATACAAATAGATTGATAGATCTGCTGTATTTCACCCTCACATATCTATTGCAGTACATCTAAACTCTGAATGAGGCTTGTCAGTCTCCTTGGTGTTTGACATTGTCCCTACCTCCCACACCTCTGATTAGTGTCACTCACTGAATGAGCAGGAAGGGCGCGGAGGCAGGTTCTTCCAGCAATAAGAAACTTGCTTCAAATCAAGTCTGTGAAATACAGCCTAAGATTCATTCCATGTAGGTGGAGGGAGGAGGACAGGAAAACATCTTTCATTTGAAGAACTCATGGCTGCTTTTGTTGCTAGTAAAAAAATATATGGAGCTGAGAAAGAAGGTTGGCTTTAGGAGCACTCTGTGATCTTATGGCAAGCAGTTGCTTCAAAGTCAGGGATTGAAGGAATACACTGGGAAGTTATGCTCCTTTGGTGGAAGGGAAGAGGAGAAGGGGTCCCTGTGAAGGCAGATGATCAAGAACCTTTTGTCAGCAATAGCTTGATTGTTTTTATGGAATTAGATCCACATGGCAGGAGTTCAAGAGACTTTTCAGTAAGATATAGAGGTAAGGAGGGAAATGGGATGGAGGTGGGAGGCTAATTTCCATGTATGCATGTTGACAGCATCTTGGGAACTTAATGCAGAAGGCCTTTGCCAAAGACTGGTCTACGGAGATCTGACATCCAGTAGCTAGAAATTATGTTGAAGTGCAATGATCCAGACTGGAATCTCTCCAAAACATGAGGAAGATGGGGAACTGGAGCTGTGGTCCTATTCTGTAAAATGAATTATTTAGGTGCTGTAGAGTCTGGAGGGGGTTAGGAGTGGTTCCTAGATGGTATTCAGTTGAAGATGAATATCAGGAATTTATACCTCAGATTGAGGTGAAACAGAAACGTATTCGTTGCTTAGTGGTTATTCAGTACACTTGGATACAGGACTTTGGGTGCATGAAGAGATAATTGTGTGTGAAATAGGTTAGAGATTTAATCATTTACTAGCACTTCCACCTTTTGCAAAACTAGGGTATTAATATTGCTGAGATAGACATTGTGGGGCTTAAAAATGATTGAAAAGGGGGATAAGGGGACATCATTCCCAAAAGACATCTCGAGGTCAAACAATCGTCATCATGTTACTGACTGATGCTGATAAGCCACCACTTTCACTGCCTTGAGTGGGATCAGGGCTGGGGGAGGCTTGATAACTGATTGGACTGAGCTTTTAAAAGAGTCATATCATCTGAGTTGGCCATCTTTCAGAAGAGGGGCCTGGACAAGGTTGATTTTGCTATGAGAAGGGAAGAGTTAAGGAGAGAGGATGTGAAAAAAATGGACAGCTGAGGGAAAGTTCTTCAGGGCTGGAACAGATATTCCAGCAGTCGGTCAGGGTAAAAAAAGTAGTGGGTGCAGGAGCTACTTTTCCCAACATTAGTCATCACGCCCCCACATCAATACTGTCAGCAGCCCCAGTCAGCCTGGGCTTCCAGGGTCCTGATGGAAGTAAATCAGCAGCCAGATCACGGTTGATGTCTTTCTAGCAATCTGCTGCTGTAGACAGCTGCCTATGTTGCCTATACCAGAACCACCTCAACTTGTATTTGCTGTAGAGTGTGTAAAAGCAACAGTTTCTGTGCTGTACTCCTCCTCCTCCTCTTCCAGCCTCAGACTTTCCTCAGACTTTTCTAGAAGCAGCCTATTGCTCCATCTTATACTCCCAGGCTGCTCTTGGAGGCAGAGACTAGCCCATAAGAGTCCACTCCTCCCCAAGGTTCTAAATAGAACATAAAAACACTGCTGCCACCAAAAAGACATTGTCAGATGAGATAGAGCATAGGAATTATTGAAGAGCTTGATTTCACACCCTCCAAAATTACTGACAATGCTCTGTCAGGGCAGGAGTCCTTTTTAAATTAGTGCTGGGGTTCTCTCATGTGATGCCCTCCCTTTGAGGAACTGATTATTTCTGTCAAACAAAAGCCATAAAACTGGATTCCATACACAAATGATTCAATTCAGAAATAGATGTCCAATTAAGGGAAAATATGTTTCATTTTGTCTCCTACGGTTTATAAACTTTCTTAAAAAAAAAAAAAAGTCTCTTCATGTCAGTCAATTTTGCATTGTTTTATTTTTAACAGTCAATAAGCTCCTATACAGCAAAGCTCCTGCTTAGAACAGTCTCTGCTGTTTAGTGCTTTTTTTTAATAACAGCACAGCTTTTTTTTTCTTAATTAGCAGAACAGCTATCACTTTTTCCATCTCTGTGTCCCAAATTTTCTTGTTCCATTGTGAGTCAATGGAGCAATGCTCTGTTATTAAGGGAAGCTGAAAAAGTTCCAATCACTACAAGAGCAGACCCTGTGAGTCTCCCAATACTGTTAAAGATGATAAATAAGCCAAAAGTTTTACAATGAGTTTTACAATGGGATCATTGCAATGATCTAATTTATACTCATCGAAAGTACATCCAGCAATCCCATCATCAGTTTGAATTACCTAGACTGAGAGTTCACAATGCTGATCCTTATTTGCAGCAGAGATTGTAGAGTTAGATAGCATTGGGTAGGCACTGAACAATAAATTATTGCTGGGAGGTGCTGAAGACAACAGGACACATGGCATGAGGAAGGCAAAGCTGCTTGGAGCAGGGTGCATGCTGGTAGTGGTTGGATTGCTTGAGTTGTTCCAAAATGTGCTGGAAAAAAATAAAATAAAGGGATCTTGCTACTCCAGAGAAGTGAGGTTTCTCTCGACCTTACAGGATGTTACTGAGCAGGAGTTCACAAGGCAATGACAAAATGAGGACAGAGCCTTGGAGGCATCAGAAGATGACCACAACAAGGTAAAGGGGAGAGGGAAAAGTCACCTTTGCACCATATAATATGGATTTGTGCCACTGTCAAGCACATCCAAGCCACCCAGGCTTTCTGTGTGAGATCTGGCAGATGGCCTACTGACCCTCCGTGTGAACACAGTACTACAGTTGCTTTCAGCCTGAGGACACCTAGTGATCAGTAGACTACCATGAAAGCGCTGAGAAAAAAAGCTCATTGTCCCTGAATTCAGCACCGCTGCCATTTCAGAAATGCTTCAGAGTCAACAAGCAGGCTGAGAACATTGGCCGAAAGCCAGGCAGCCTTCTAAAATCCTTGCCAAGCTTCTGTTTCAGTGCAGAGCCACTCTGCGTTAGCCCATATATGCAGGAGAAAAGTAGCAGGCCGTCTGGATGGGATAGACATGAGGAAGGGGATGGGAAGGGGAGGAAAGGGGCAGTACTTTTCCTCATGACACTGCTGCTGAGAGTGAGTTTCTCCTCTGCAGCTGGGAGCAGGGCTGGCGCAGCAGAGCTTTGTGGCCGCTCAGGCAGCATGTCACATTTCAGAGGTGCCACTCAGCGGGGACTGCCCCTGAAGGAGATTAAAAATAAAGAGGCTAAATAAATAAATAAATGAAGTGGTGACAGGTCATCAGCCCCAGGAGTTAGTGCCATTTAAGTGCCGGCGCACACAGGGAAAGAGACAGACTGCTGCTGTGGTGTGGTCGTGCCACTGCTGACATGAAAAGGGCAGTGGGCTAGAGAGGGGCTGGGTGGCATGGCCTGGCAGCAAGGCCCCTGTCACGGGCAGCCATACTCCTTCCTTGAGGCCCACAGGTGCCTCCTCACGGCACCTCCCCACCCGCGATGGCCATCAGGTCTCCAGAGGGAGGAGGTCACTGGCAGACCCATTGAGGTGGCTACAGGGCCATGGGCCTGGGTTCCCACACCGTGTCCTCTTCAGGGCAGCCGCTGTTCCCCTCCAGATCAGGGACAGGAGGGATGGGCCAGGCTCTGTGCAGCAAGGGGAGCCAAATGAAAAGTAATGTTCTACACCAAGAGATTAGATTATTCTGAGTAGGAAGGAGAGAAACTTTTTGGAAGGACTTTTCCTCTTTTGAAGCCCAGGAGAAAAAGTCATTGTTACCTCCCCACAGCTCAGTTAAAAGCAATTCCCTAAAATAAAGAGTCTCAATGCAGGCAGAAGCACATACACTCCGGGTGCAAAGGTCCATCATCCCCTTCGTGCATGCTGACCCATGGGAGCACAGCTGTGCAAATACAGCAGCTCCTGGGGCAGCCTTCCCCGTGGTCTTGCTGCTCCTTGGGACTGCGCTTCTCTTCCTGAGGCTGCACTTGGCTCATATTTCTCAGGGGCCTCCCTTTCCCAGTGGACCAGGGAGGAATTTTTCCAACAGAAAAACGGTTCATCTCAGCACATGTCGATTTGTCAAACTCCATACTTTTCGAGGAAAGTTGTTTTACCACTTTCATAAGGAAAGTTCATTGATGTAGCTGAAAAGCTGAGTAAACACTCATTTGCTGTGCCTGTCAGGTGGGTCGTTTCTCAGTCACAAAATTAGGCAGGGGCAAGGTCTGTTTGCCTTGGCCACTTTATGGGAATGTTTCTACAATCCAGCATGAGATTTCTGATCAAAACAAGAGGGAAGGCAAAACTAAAGTCACTGTTTGCGGAGCACAGTCAGGCAGACACTGCTTTCTCTCTCACATCAGGGTGCTTGGCTGACACTCAGAGGAATGATGAGGTTCCCAAAGACCAGGAAAACAATAATGAGTTGTTAAACTTTATTCTAAATGTAATTCTAAGGTATCAATGCATTGAAATTGAAAAAAAAAAAAAAGTTAAGTCACTTTATTTTCAAAGAGGACTTCTTGACTGCTTAGTCCCTGGTCTCAATGTAGTGAGTCAAGACTGAGAGAGGAAGAACACCTGCATTTGAAACTATCCCTTCCTAAAGAGTACCTTAATGCAGTTTGTCTTGACAGTGAATGTGGTTGTTCTGTTCATGATGTCTACTCAATGAAAAGTCTACTGTGAAAGAATCAACCATCCGGTGTATGACTGTCCTGAGACATTTATCTGTGTCTCAGTGTGACTGCTGTGCCTCACAAGTGCAGGCGTCTCTTTTAGACTTTTTCCTAGTCCCGTGTTCACAGATGACAGTATAGATAAGCCAGATTTGACAAAGGGATTTCTTGTGTATGCTGGAATAAACAGAAGACAGGTAAAGACCTACGTAAAATAAACTCTTGGAAGCCATTTTCCTTGATCTCTTCATAAGTTTATTTTTAATTCTTTAGGAAGGTAAATTCCCTCCTGCCAATATATTCCACAACTGATACTGCTTTGATTGCTTTTGACCAGAGAGCAGCATCCTGTCAACCCAAGGTCTAGTTCTGAGGTTCCAGTAATAGGAACCTCACCTGAAGTCCAGTAATAGGCTACAGTTCTCTTAGCCCATGCTGGGATATGGGCTGCCATATGGCATGTCATCAGCTGTACTATCCTGTAGGGAAAATACATGCCATTCTACTGCTGCTTCCTTGCTATTACAAATCCAAATATAACCTTTTCCTTAGAACATGAGAGAATGAATTGCAACATTTACTTCAAAAAATGACCAAAATCTTTGAATTTTCTATTTTTGCTCTATGTGGCCTCAATGCAAATGTGTCCTAGACAAATCTTAGTAAAAATATTTATAGGAAACCTTCTGTTTGGTATGCTGCATAGTGACAAATACTCACGTCCTGGTATGACTAGGTGTCCTCATGTCTTGCTACATCAGATCTCTTCAGATGATACATTTCCTCACCCTTGATATTCTCACATCCCATAGTGATGAATATATTTTGATAATAAAAGCATCTTTTCCAAATCGGCTTTGTCCACATCCAGTGGTGTGTCCTCACTGTGTTAACATAAATGACATTCACTAAAAGTGGTATGGTGGCCCTTCCAGTCTTAAACTAGACTAAAAGTTTCTTTTTTCTTCTTTTTTTTCTTTAGAAACTAGTAGAGGTTTTCTTAACATCTGAGGTCGTCTTGTCTGTCCTCCTGTACTGCATAGCTGAAGATTTTCCCTTCATAAACTGTGAGTTAACCTCATAGAAACTAGCATTCAGTACAGCCTCTTTCAGTATAACCTCTTTCAACAGCATCTGAATTCACTGTTGTTACAGTCTTCATCTCCTTTTCCCTCCAAGCTGTCTCTTCTTTTGGCCCCCTCTAGCTGAATCAGTCTTTCAAGCTCTTTATGCCACAGTGCCTATCCCTGCAGAGATGGTGCTGTTTTTCACTCACACTAAAGGAACTGCATGAAGACAAGTAGATACCATTTCTGTGTATTTTGCTTCTGAACAATGTTGCTTCTATACAGTTTAAAGCTCTGATGGGTGCATGTGGTTGTGTAGTGAAAGAATGTCATATTACCTCGTGGAACAGGACATGGTAATTGCAAGCAAATGACTGTCTTCCATCAAAGCCTTAAATGGTTTTTCCTGGAGCAGGTTACACTCAGAAGAGAAATGGCTGGAGTCAGCAACTGCATTTTGCTTGCACCCAAGTTTTCTTGAGGTACACAAGAAATTGCTCTGCAAAACTAGATATATTTTTCTATGGCAGTAGTTTGAAGGCAAAGGTGAACCTTCAGCAGCCAGCAGGCAGATAGCTTAAGGAATGATAGCCTTACTCTTCTGATTTAATTTTAACCTTATTTCACACTCATGTGCTGTGAAGCCCTTGCCATGCAACTATCAGATTGCTTCTACCTTATTGGGAAATGGTGCAGCCTTCTCTGCCAGGAACAAGCTGCCTTGGCAAGGTTGCCTAGCTCTCTAGTGCAGAGACTGTTCATTTGGATGTACTTTGTCCAAACATACTCTCAGCCCTCCACCAATTATAATAAAGGCAATACCTGAATAAAAATGAAGGGGCTTCACTGAGAAAGCACGGGTTTCCTTTTCTGTATGAACAAATGGTGTCTTGAGGAGGCTAGGAGTTATGCCGTATAATGAATTTATGAAGCCAGTCATATGTAGGTGGAAATGTGCACAGACCATGGCCATCTGTGGTCAAGGAACAGCTGGAACTCGAAGATCAAAAAAAATCCCACTCCCTCCACTTCTTATTCCAGTGTAAGGTCTATTTAGATGTAGCAATGTGAGCAGCTGTCTCACACTTGGGATGTTGGCAGATCATCCCAATAGATGTCTGAGTGGGAGAAAGAGTCTGGACAGCAGGGGTATCTTGGTTTAAAGACTTCAGGATTACTGGAGGGTAAGGAGTAAGACGTCTCTTGTACTTGAACGAGACAATGTCTCCTCCAATAATTCAGGTGACCATATCCCAAGAAAACAAAGAGAAAGATGAGGTCATTGCTTATTGAATCTCTCTCTCTTTTATTTTTCTTTTCCTCAAAAACAGTTGGTTTTTATTGCTCTGTTCCTCAAAGGACTAATTCCTGAATCAGTTGTTCTGTGGCACCAGGTGTGACTCAAACTGCTATTTGGCTAATGTTTGGTATATCATTCCTAGACTTTCTCTGCAGCTGGTGTGGGCAAATATGTTCCTCATTTCTATCCCTCTCAAGGGCCAAAATTAAATTATTCAGAATTGTTTCATGAAAATAAATAAATAAACAAACAAACAAGTGAAGTCATGACAACAATGCTCTGCAACTCAAGAAGTGGAGCTTGGTAACACATGATCTCAGTCTTCCTCTCTGTAGTTCCCTGAGATGTTCAGCATTTCTTTGTGAAGTCCATAGTGCCCTCTACTAGCAACCAGCAAGATATCATACACATCGCCATCTGGCTATATCATAGTGGTAGGAATTCATATCTCCACCTTTGGATCAGCAAAGACTTATATAGCTACTTTAGGAGAAAAATGATTTTTCACTTCCTCTAGCTCACACCTCTACAACAAAAATACCCACTAGTTCTGTATATAAACTAGGGGCTTAGGGAGTTGATTCTTAGCCACACCTCTTTCCTTTGGAAATATAAATGGATCTTCATAAGGTAGATATGAGATCTTCATGTATCTCTCCTGGCCTGGAGAGATTAAAAGAACAATCATATTTCAGCTGCATCCTTCCTCTTGCATATATCCTATAGGTAAAGGACTACAATCATGATGCTTCAATACTGTATACAGTAGTACAATGCTTTATTTCTTGCTTCTTGTTTGGAGGTGAGACAATTTCATTCAGTCAGTAACGAATATGGTGGGCAAAGTGGAATAACAGAGTGACGAGGTTGTGAGAAGTGGAGACATGTTCAGGAAACACCACAGAGGACACCATTTTTCTTTCACAGAGCCCATACCTAGTACTACTTTTGCTCCTTACTCAACTTATCCTCTTCTGATCCCATTGGAAACAACCTAACAGAGGATGACTTTGATGGTTACGAGCCTTGGTTTAAACAGAAATTTGTAGCCAAATCTTTAACTACTCAGTTCTAAAAAACCCTCCATTGCATACCACCAGGCAACTGTCCAGGCAGAAAAACCTTACACTTTGCCAGCACCGACACCAGTAAGTCTATGGCAGAGAAAGAGAGTTAAATTCAAGGTTGATGAAGGAAAAAAAACAGTTTCTCCCATAAAAGGAGTTGTTTGAGCCCCTCTGGTTTGCAACAACTCTTAACCAGTCAAGCTACTTTAAAGTTCATGTTTAAGGACCAACTGTGGAGTTGAAAACGAGTTTGCTGCTGTTGTTAGGACTGAGCCTGGCAGTCATGACAAATGGATTTAGCCCATGACGTCTTTGAGGATGCAGAGCTAAGCTACGAGATCAGCAGTGTCTCCTTCTCCTCAAATGCCCTCTAAAGGGGAGAAATATAAAAGCAAAAATGAAACAGACAATATAAATTGCAGCACAACTTCACCATGAAACTTAACTAAGCTCCAAATCCCAAACCAAAGAAGGAACTAAAGCTTATCTTCAAGTGGCAGCAATTGGGTAACTCATTTATTGGGATGGAGCCCATCCTTTGAGCAGCAACACAAATGCATTCTG
>JAVCKT010096414.1:0-31649 GCA_032273925.1 Rhynchotus rufescens
CGAAAGGGAAAAAAAAAAAGCGATGAGCCCCGCGCCTGGTGTTTTGCGCATAACCCCAGCAGAAGGTTTACACTCGCCATCTGGAGGTTTATTTTTCTTCCCCTGGCTAGGTCTCGGGAAGGAAAAGTATTTCGGGAGATTTTAAGATATTTGGGAGTTGGGGGGGGTGCGGGAGCTGTTGCTGGGGGGGCCGGGGGCCCTGCGGCCTCCCGGGCGCCGTGGGCGTGCAGGCATGTGCCCAAGCGCGGCGGCCCGCGGGCCCACATCTGCGCCACTCGCCGGGCTTGCTTCTCCTCCGTTCGTGCTTTCACATATATCTATTTTAACTGGGCCGCTGGCCGGAGCTGCGGGCGGCCCTTTTGTTGGGGCCGCTCCGTGCGGGCCCTTGGTGACACTCGGCACAACTTGGCTCTCCGCGCAGCCCCCTCGCAGCGGGGGCGGGCGAGGGGCTTCGTGCGGGCAATGCCTGGCCCGGGAGGGCTGCTTTGCCAGTTCGGGCTAGTTTTTTGCTTCTTTTTTTTTTTCTTTTTTTTTCTTTTTTCCTTTTTTTTTTGTTTTTTTTGTTTGTCTTTTTAGCGTTTTTTTGCTTCTAAATCTTTAAGCTACGGAGAGCGGGATGGCCTGGCCAGCCGTGGGTCCCCACTCGGCATCGAGCGCGGCGGCCCGTGGACCCCTTGTCGCCCCCTAAAACCGGCCGTGCTGCCAGGCCCGTCACGAGGGGGCTTTGGGGAGGGGTTTATTATTTTTTACTGTTTTTTCTTACTATTCCGTGCAGCCTGTGGCAGTGCCCAAGCCGTGGCCGGCCCCGCAAGGACGCGCTCTGTCGCCCTGCACTAACTGCTCCCTGGGCAGCAGAAGCTGCAGTCCCAAATCCCCTCTCTTTTTTTTTTTGTAATTTTTAATTTTCAATTTTATTTCCCCCCTGCCCAGGGACAAGCGAGCGCCTTGTGAACAGGCGGCTCGGCGAGCAGGGCTGCGGCAGCAGAAGCTTCCCTGGGAATAAACAAAAGCAGGGAATGCTGCGCGCTTCCCAGGCTCGGCATTCCCGCGGGAAGCGGCTCGCGGCCGGCAGCGCCGCACTCCCGACTCCCGCTGCAAACGGGAGCTTTGCAGAGCACAAACTCAGCCCTTGCAAATCGGGCTTGCCGAGGCCGGTCGCTTTGCTGCTGCTTCCCGGGATTTGGGAGCGAGCCCCGCGGAGAGCGCCTGGTGCTCCCGGCTCTTTCCCCGTGTCCATCGGCGAGGAATCTTGTCCTCCCGCCTCTGGAGCTGCGGGATATTTGCTTTAGAAAACCTTAATAGCAAAGCTGGAAGTGTCACATAATAAAATGTAAACAGAACCGGGCGCCTGCTGCTTGCACCGGTGGACGTTACGTAAATGCAGAGCTCTTGATTTACAATTATTTTCCCCTTAAAATATTATAACGTGAAGTTTTGGCAAAGGGGATTAGAAATGTGCAAGATATTATCTGAGATTAACAAGAACACGTTGATTTTGAATTTTTGGAAGTGAGGAAACGAGATTTAATTTTTTTTTTTTTCCCCTCTCTCCTTTAAGCCCTGGCTTGCGTGTCGCCCAAGCTACGGTGATGCTTTCAGCTGTGCCCGTTACCTGCAAGGGGCAGCCTCCAGTAGTACTTGCTAAATTTGATTTTGAGCATTGCTTATTTTCAATTTCGTCTCACTGGAGATTTTAATAAAGTGCTATTTGATCACTCGCAACGTGGTGCAGCGCGGGGAAATATAAGGAAGGAATTGTTGCAAACAAAAGGGAAAACAAAAGTAGCAAAATTTTCTTTTAATGGTATCTGAAGATCACATCCTCAGCTCCCCCCAAGTGCATGGTTTAAATCATATGGGGAAACCTATAATTATTGTAATTGCCTTTCTGCTTCATCCCAAGCAGCGTCAAGCCCTCTCCCGGACCCGCTGCTTTGAAATAGTTATTTGTCAAGTCACCAGGCCCCCAGAAGTGGCTGCTAATGAGTTTTTCCTGTTTACATTCGCGCCCCTGTTCTTGCGAGGGGGCTTTTCCGAGGGCGAGCGGGCGGCGGGGCCGGCGCGGGAGCTCCGTGCCCTGCGCGCCGCGGGGACAAGGGCCAGCTTGTGCACGGCCGTCCCCGCGCGGGACCCCGCGCCGCCGGCGCGCCCCGGCCCGCCAGGATTTATGCTCCCGCTTTGTTTCCAGGAGTGTCAGCGGCTAATTTGCCGCACGGGCTGCGGCGCTGGCACCGCTCGGCGCAGGGAAATATATTAAGTGGCAAAAGTTAGGAGAGGTTTTAAGGCATCTCCGCAGCGTAGGGGAGGATTTGGGGGCGGAATAGCGCCGGATTTACAGCTCTTTTTGTCAAATTGCACTTATGTGCAAGCACCTCTGCCTTAATTTTTTAATATATATATATAAAAATTATATGTGCATTTTATATATTTTATATATATATATACATTTATATAAATATGATGTGTGTTTAGTACTTTCAGGGTAGTGCTCAAACGCCAGACTATCTGGGAGCCTTTAGGATATTCCTGGGTTTACGGCACGGCAGTGTGTCTACAGCATCAATTCATACAGGTTTTTAAGCTCAGTGCTGATACCCAGCAGGCAGATTCTGCACCTGATGAGCGTGCACATGAAGGTCCTTGCGGCCTGGGTTTGAGCGCTTGCATTCGGGGGGGTGGGAAGGAAGGGAACAGGTTAATCTGGAGCCTGGGCCGTGCCGGGGTTCCCGCAGCTCCGCTCCGGAGGTGCTGCCGGCTCCAACCTGCCCTCGCTGCTCCCCTGTACCCGGCGGAGATTTAAGCGCTGTTCCCTTTGCAAAGCAAAATTTTGCTAAGAATTTAAAGAATTACTGAGATATTTTTGCAGGACGCTCCGTGGAGCTTAGGGCTTAGACAGGCTTTGCATCTGCCGATGCGCAGTGAGCTTCACCCCCTCATTCCGGCGGCTCCGGCCCCATTTCCACCCCCCAAGAAGGAGGCATCCCAGATCGGATGGCGTTCCTGTGCGCGGGGCCGGGGGGTGGCCGTGGGCAGCGGCTCCGGCGCCGCCTCCCGATACCTTTCCCCCTGATCCGCAGGAAATTGTGCCGGGACCGGCCGCTTCCTGCCGCGGCCCCAATGTGCTTCCCATTAGGCTCGCTGGCCGCCAGCGCCGCCGCCTTTACGAGGTGCCGCTGCCCCGCTGCATTTCTCTTCCCTTTCCCCCTTTGCTTTTCCTTCCCCCCTCCTTTTTTATTATTTTTTAATTTCTATTTATTATTTTAAGGCGCGGGCAGCTGTGCTCCTGCTTTGCCCCTTGTCCTCCCCCTTCCTTGTCCACGTTTGGGCTCCAGCTCTGCCCGGTTTCCATAATGCAAGGTGCTTCCTTGCCCAATTCCGCAGCAATCGTCCCCAAAACCGACTGCAGGGCGACAGCTGAGGGCTGCCCTCCAGACACCCATCCCTGCACCCCGAAATAACAATATATTCCCGCTGGAAGCTCTCTCAAACCGTATGGAGTCAGCGTTGCTCGATACAGAGCCAATATTTTTCCGTCAAAATTGCTTGTTTTTGTGATCGTTCGGTTAATTAGAATATACGCTAGTGCTCGTAGCAGAGAGCATCGCACCCCAAACGCCCTCTCCTTCTGCTGAGCTCTGTGAGATCAACTCTCGAGCGCCTCAAAACCTCCTATAGAAACCCCCCCGGCTTTAATGTGCTGCATACATTTTCAAATCTATCAGGTATTTCAAAATATTGAGCGTGCAACTTTTTCCTCCTGACAGAACTTGTCAGTAACATCTCGGAGCTTTGGCTGCAAAATCCTTCTCCCCGGTAATTTGGGACAAGTCTTGTTTTCCTCAAATATTTTATTAAAATGCCGCTGCTCTCTATCGTCCCTGCTGTTGGAGGGGGCCGGGTCTGCTTATGGTGGAGGTGGAACCTGCCTGCAGGAGGGCACCGCCAAACCCAGGCATCCTGTGTGCCTGCCTTGCATATAGGCATATATATATATATATATATATTTAAGCCCATAATGCTGCATTCCTCAAAGGCTTCCTATTGAACAAAACAAACCCTGTGGATGCAACGTGCATTTTTAAACCCATGCATCTAAGCGTCAATGCAATAAAAATTATTGGGTGCATTGCTAAATAAATGGAGAAGGCCAAGTCCTGCACCTCGTTATTTTAAGGAATTTGCAAACTGCTGTTGGAGATGTTCATTCCCCTGCTGCACTTCCCAACACTTTGCAGGTTATCCACTCTCAAGTGCCCATGATTCCATGAAAAATGTGGAGAAACATCTCCATGGGCAGATATTTGCGCAAATGCACACGCTGTATTGGTAGTGGTTGTCTGATGCAAGATTTTCCAGCATTAATGCCACTTCCATCATTTAAATATATGTATAGCTATTCTGTCCAGCTGTGATGGAGCTGAGGGCGGGCTGCTGGTGGCAGGGCCCCCAAGTTGGGGTGCTTTGGGGCTGCTGCGGGAAGCGGTGTGCAGGCGGGAGCCGGCAGAGCTCTGCTGACGCTGCCATTTGCATTGCTGAGCGCCCTTTAATATACATTTAAATACCACGTATGTGACCATGGATGTGGATTTTCTATAGCATGTGATGCAGAGCCTGGTGTCATCCGCACAGCACAGTTCTGCTGGGTATTGTGTGCCTCTGCTGAGCTGGCTTTTATAGCAAAAGGAGCTTTATGCATTTTTATTTATTTATTTATTTATCAAGTTTTCCAGCACTAGGATGGGGCCCACGTGCCGTGGACACATGCACGGTTCCCCTGTGCAAGGTCCCTGGCAGGGCAGCAAGATGCAGGCGCGTGCTCGCCGCACGCTTGCAGTCCAGCTGGACGTGCTGCAGGCTTGGGAGCCTTGGGAAGCGAGCGCCAGGGGTTCGTTCCTGAATCTCCCTGGTGTTCAGGGCCCGGCTGTCCTTGCTGCTCAGAACCGGAGCACGATGGACGTGGTGCTTTTCCCAAGCCCGTGGGACACTCTGGCAGCTCGCTGCACGCGGGGATGCTTTTGCAAGAGAGAAGTTGCAGCCAGCGCCGTTTCCCTCCCTGGCAGCGCGGCCTCGTCCGGCGCCGCTTTTAAACCCACATTGCAATTGCCCCTGTGCAGCACGGGCCGGGGGCGGGAGGTGCCCCTGTCCCTGCTCGCTTGCAGAGGGGACGTCCTCTAGGTCCGTGCAATAATCGGGAGGGAGGAATCGGCTTCGCAAGTGGCCCCTTGACATCCGCGTGGAGACGCAGCGCCGGGAACGCGGAGCCCGGCTGCGGCCACCCAGCCGCCTCTTGTGGCTTTTCGGGAGCACAGTCAGCTTTGCGTAAATGCTCTTAGGTAGGAATGTATTTTTAATTGCATCCTGCCCCTATCTTTAATCAGCCCCCCGTGAGGGCCGGGTCTCCTCGGCCCGCTTTGCTCGGTGAGACTGGGCACTGGGAGATAACGGCGCTGCGCGCTGGCAGATGCTTTATCCTGGGGCTGGGCATGGTGTGCACAAACCAGCGGGGTTTTTTTTTTCTTCCCCCCCCCCTGCAATTATTATGGTGTTAAGAAGCATTTGTGCTGTGCGCTCTCTTTCAGCTTGCACCATGTTTGGTTCCTCTTATGCAAATACCGCTTTAAACTTAGAAATGCCAATTTGCATTAATATTTTGGTTTCGTATAGCTAGCTATTGCGTTGCAAAAACAAGTGCATTTTAATGAGCGTTTGGCAGAATGTTAAAAAAAGATATGGTACTCATTAAATTCTATTATATGAAATGCAGTAGTTTGTTGCCAAAAATCATTAGGATAAAATATAGTGCAAGTTAAGGCCACAAGTATAGCCGTCCTCAAAGAGTGCTGCGGACCCGCTGCAAGTGTGAAGCTCCAGCATCACCCACTGCAGCCTGCAAACTCCTGTCTTTACCGAAGCAGGAACGGTGGGAACCCTTAGCATTTCTCAAAGCCAGCTTTAATGTCCTTATGCTTTGCTGTCCTTGTGCCATCTCTTGGCCTCTCTGTCCGTGGCGCTCCACGCGAACTTGGGTCACGTCCCCTCCATCTCTCCAATCCTGCCCATTTTTGCAAGCAACCACGGCGCTGCAAAGCTGGCTTCGATTCCCCGGGGGGTTTCGGAGCCTGGATCCGCAGTCGGCAGCGGCCTGGCTTCCCTTTGGCATCCTGGAGCGAGCGTTTTGCGGGAATCCCGGCGGGGCGATGCGGACGCGGGGCTGCAGGGTGCATGCATGCGCCCCCGGGGCCCTGCGAGGGAACCGCACCTCGCCTCCTTTCGCCGGGCAACACTACTTTATATTTATATAATATATACAAATATCTGCGTGTGTGTATGTATAGATGCACAGATACATATACACACACACATATATATATTTTAAATATATGTGCATATGTAAATATATATATAAAAATATTTTATAGGCACACGCCTGTGCTCACACTTATAATATATATCAATATATGCAATAATATGTACTATACATGTATGCATATGTGCAGTTATACACTGTATGTAAGATTATATGCGTTATGTATAATTGCATATATGCATGTGTATATGTCCGCAGAGTATCATTTATGTGATTTTATATATAATATAATTGCATAGATCCATTTTATGTTTATAATACATAAAATGCATAATGCATAAAATGCATAATACATAAAATGTTATAATACATAAAACGGATCTATGCAATTATATTTATACGTCTCATTGCCACACTGTTTGATTGGAATTGCTGCTGGGGCAGGAGCAGGTGCCCGGGCTTTGGGGACACCTGCACCCGCAGGACGGTGTCCCCAGCAGGACGTCGCTCCTTCTCCGCCACCGTCCCCCTTTGGGACTCGTTTTGATCCGCATGGAGCCCGGAATTCCTGGTGGGCGAGGACAGGGTTAACGGAGCGCTCCTCTAAGTGATATAGACTTTTCTTTGACTAATGTAGCTTAATTAGCGGTCAATTAAAACGGGAGGTTGCGGCGCGGGGCGCTTTGATGGTGCTGGCGCAGCTCCCTCGCTCCAGCTCGCCACCATCTTGAACCCATTTGGAAGCAGCAGTGTAAACAAGTTTAAAACTGGTTCTTTTATAAGAAGTCAGCAGGCTTGTAGGGCTGCGGTCGCTTTTTTCCCCCCTTTTTTTTTTTAACTTCTGTAGGCGGCAATTCAAAGCCGGGCTAACTGGAACCAGCGCTGCACCCCGAGCCACGCACCGACACACCAGAAGTGGCATTAATTAAGCAGAATGTGACTCTTCCTGGTTTCGTTTCTGGTCATGGTCTCTAGTCTTCTCTCCGGGGGATGATGTGGTTATTCGGGGTGCGCTAGCTGGCCCTCGTGCACCATGAGAAAGTGCCTCCTTCGGGAGACGAGGGGGTGAGAGCTGGGCTTGTTGTGAGGTTTGCCCTGAGTGTGACTGCTTCGGCTGCAGCACCTGTATTTTATAATGATTAATGTAATTCCATGAGTAAGAAGAGTGAGGATATCCATGCTGGGACATTGGCCTCCTCCTGGCCTTGCTCTGGCCTCTACGGAGGGGTGGTGCTGAAACCAGGTCCCATCACCCGCCCCTGGTGTCCTTCCTCTCTTGCTCTTAGTCACTCCGCGCTCTTCCTCCCGCGCCTGCGTGCCTGAATCTCCTCTCGAGAGCTGCAGCTCCCAATGGTCCAACTTCTGCTGCCCACGCTGGAGCGCGGTCCAGGCATGGGCTTGGGTACGGATTGCTCCTCTGCTCCGTGCATGCTCCAACCCTGCCTCTGGAGTTGGGATGTTCTGTAGCATAAAGCTCCTATTGCGAACAGTGGTAAAGAAGTCCTTGCAGGTGACTGCACGCTCGCCGGCGTCTTCTGCAGCGCTTGGGGCTCTGGTGGGAGCAGGTCCTAGGAGCAGGCTGTGCTGCACGGATGGCACCACCGGATCTCCTTCTCACCATGAAGGACGCCGTCCTCCAACTTTTCATCCCTTCCATCAAAAAAAAAAAAAA
The DNA here is from genome assembly GCA_032273925.1 of Rhynchotus rufescens. Lineage (NCBI taxonomy): Eukaryota > Metazoa > Chordata > Aves > Tinamiformes > Tinamidae > Rhynchotus > Rhynchotus rufescens. The sequence continues at coordinate 7,980 of JAVCKT010096414.1, forward strand.
AAGGTGGAAATCATCGTCCTAAACGATAATTAAACTAAAATTTCCATCTCTTGACAGAGAGAGAAATTGTTTATAGTAAATGTGCCTTTCAGCCTTCCCGCATGCCTTCTCCCAAAAGGGCTGATTAGGATGTAATAATTGGGGATGATAGCAGGAGGAAGACGACAATTCCATTTAATTAAAGATAATTTATTTTACTTTAACTTGGTGATGTCCCACATGAATAAGAGTAGATTTAGCAGATAGATTTATTAATGGGTACTGACATCTCTGCTGACATAAAAAGCAAACATTTTCTTTCCTCCTTGTTTTTATTGTGTCTCAGCACCTGAAACTGCTGTCACCCGCTCGCCGCCATCCCGCCGGGACAGGGACATGTCCACGGGGGCTACAGCTCATGGTTCATTACTTGAGACAGGTCTAAGATGCTAAGTTTGGACTAGGATCCATTTCTTCCTAGAAAACAGACTGCGGGAATGTGTCATGCAGTTTGGGCCTGTTTCCCTTCTTCATGGAAACAACCCTTTCCACCCAAGGTGCGGAGGAGCATTCAGGTATCTCCTGGTCCCTCATCCTGCAGGACCATCTTTGTCCTACAAATTCCCCTGGTTGATCCCTCATCCTGCAGGACCATCCGTGTCCTACCAGCTCTCCTGGTTGATCCCTCATCTTGCAGGACCATCCATGTCCTACCAGCTCTCCTGGTTGATTCCTCATCTTGCAGGACCATCCATGTCCTACCAGCTCTCCTGGTTGATCCCTCCTCCTGCAGGACCATCCATGTCCTGCAAACTCTCCTGGCTGATCCCTCCTCCTGCAGGACCATCGATGTCCTGTGAACTGTCCTGGCAGGCCCCTCATCCTCCCTCATCCTGCAGGACCAGCAGGTCCCACCAGCTCCCCTGCTCCTGCACACAGTCACCAGGGGCTTCCTGCTGCCACCTGATGTAGCCACATGAGCTGGATCCAGTTCCTTCTATGCGGGGCTTAGTCCTCTCTTTAGCCCTCTCTTTCTTGGTGGGTAAACCTCTCGGCCGCGCTGCTGATGTGCTCCAGCTGTGAAGATCTGCCACCGCTTATAGAAACCTTGAGGGCCACGGATTTGTTCGGGGACTCTAGGCAAACAGATAAGATCTAATTAATTGTTGTATGTGCTTTAAATTATTTGATCACACTGTGCTAGGTAGGTAATGACCAGAACCACGGAAAGATTGCAAGATTAAGGCTCTTTGCTTGCAGAGAAATTTGGGAGGAAAAATATGGGCAGATGTCTGATGCATTCACTGTCTCTGCATGTATTTGTAAACAGAGCATAGAAAATGAAAACACATAAAATGGTTCTCAGAAATGTAGTGGAGAACAGGAAAGTTAGAGAGCGGCTCCAGAAGAGAAGGAAGATGCATGGAGGAGGCCTCTTCCGTGCCTCTGCTTCCTCTGGGAACTCCTTTATTTAAAAAAAGGGATGCATGGAGACCTGCTATCTTACATTAAATGTGAATCAGAATTTGCATACGATGACTACCCCTGAAACTCTGCCAAGTGGCACCTTTGTTCTTTTCATCATCACTTTTATTTCTATTTTCCCACTCTTCCCTCCTCTCACTGCCTATTGCTTTTTTTGAGGTCGGGTTCTGGCTTGCGGGGTATCTGCCGCTCTCGCGCTCGCGGCGAGGGCAGGATGTCACCCTGCGCTTTCCGCGTTTGTCACCTCCTCCCTCTCCCAAAGGCACCCGATTTTCTGTCCTCCCTTCCCACCTGCTCTCGGCAGAGTTTGCTCTTTTGCTTCTCCTCCCGTCCTTGACATATCTGCTGCTGACTCCCGCACCCGGCTCCTGCTCCGGACCTTGTCCGGGAGGGAGCAGGAGGAAGGATCTCAGCATGGCACCGGGCGAGGACTTGGTCCTTCTCCTGGTGGCCGAAGGACCTGCTCTTCCTGGGCCGCACTTGATCCTGCCCATCCTGGCGGATTACGTTGCTGCCGAGCAAGTGACTTTGTCCTGTTGATCATATACCTGCAAAAACACCTAGGTCTTTTTGCTGTGCCCATCACTTTGGCACATTCCTGCTTATTTTTCCTCTCTGTGGATTTACCTCTCTTTCTCTTTATTTTTTCTTTTCTCTTTGCTTGGCTTTCTTATCTTTCCAGTCCTTGTCCCAAGCCTCCTCCCCGTACATTTGATCATCTTCAGCGCTCTTCACCCACTCTTCCACCTTCTCCTTTGCTCACCCTTCTCCCTCCCGTTTTTTCCCCCAAACCCACTGAAAAAGGCTCCAACCCAACAGCACCGCTGGGTGACCTCAACCTGTGGATGCTCCTCTGCGGTGACATGGAGCAAAGTGCTGGAGGTGGCACCTGGGGTCACCTGCCATCTCCTGGCCTCCCCAATGGTGACCAGGGATGATCGCGTTTCTTCCTGTGTCACTTTGGGAGTGATCCAGGAAAGTTGCCTGAGAAAGACAAATGGCAGAAAGAAATCAGGGAGTGAGCAGAAAATATGCAGCCCCATTCATGTGCGGGTTGCTTTTTGGGAATGTATATTATTGCACAGGGATGACATAATATTGCAACTTCTTTCTTTTTCTTATTTTTTTGCTCTAATTCAGTTGACCCTTTTTTAACTCTGGGCGTTCACATGATGTTGTCTTCAGCCGTCCCATCTGGAAAGCATTTTACCCAGGCGGGATGTGCAGGCTTGGAGGATCCTATAGGGTGAGATGAGGGGACGAGGAAAGCAGGAGAAGGCTGCTCGTGTGTCGGCTCGTTGCGGGGGGCAGGTCTGTGTTTTGGGGTGATTCCTGGGGGCGTTTGGGCCACGCTCGCCTCCTCGGCAGCCGCTTTTGCACCTCCATCCATCTCGACAAGCTCTGCAGGCTCCGAGCACAGAGGGACCCACGCAGCCCGGGGGGCTTTTGGCCACGTTTTTGGCCAAAAAACGCGCAGCGCCAGGCGCCCCGCAGGTGCCGGCGCCCCGCACGCCGCCCGCGCCGGCCAGAAGGCTCTGGAAGCGCCGACATCTGCTTCGCGTTGGGCCGCGGCAGGTTGCGCTGCCCTTCCGGCCCCCCCGGCGCCGCCTTTCATCGCCCCCGCATGTGGCTCCACTTAGGGACCCGCGGTTCCTGCCGCCTCCGCCGGCATCTGCCGCCGGCGCTGTGGAGGTGCCCCCGAGCCCCCCGCTGCCGCGCGGGTCTGGGGGCGCGGCGGTGGCGGAGCACCGAGGGGCTCGGCCTCGGCGGGGATGGCCCGGCTGGAAGGGGGCGCACGGGGTGTCCCCAGCTTTGGGGGCTTCGCTGTTGAGCGCGCTCGGGAAGGACCACGGCCCTGGGGCAGAAAGAGCAGAAGAGCAAAGTGGGGCGCCCCGCCAGGGAGGATCGGGGCTCCTTGGGGGTGCAGGATGTTCCCAGGGAAGGGAAGGAGCAGCCGGTGGGATGAGCTGCCGCCAGGACATCCAGGACACGCTCCTGGGCACCTGCGTCCTGCCTGGGTCCCGGCAGGTCCCCCCAGAGTCTGGGCTGCTCTGGCTGCTCCAGCTGCGCGGGGTGTGGGAGGCTCCTGCGGAGCTGGTGGCCTCAGCGCCCGGCTCTGCTGTCCCATCGGTGCAGTGGCCCCTGCCCCTTGGTGATGCCCAAGTGCTTCTGTGGGTGCTCTCCTGGAGCTCTGCATTCCCGAGCGGCTCTGGCAGGGCTTTGGGGGTCTCCAGGCTGCTGGCCGATGGCTCGGCCATCCCAGCCCTGTGAAGGGGGGTGCCCCATGGCACATGGCTCTGTCACTGCTTGCCTGTCACCTTGTGCCACCTTCAGGACCCTGCTCAGTGCCAGCTGTGCCGAGGGTCCGGGGGCCTCCTGGCTCCCCTCTCCCGGAGCCGCAGTTCATGGGAGGGAAATCCGAGGTCTTCCAGCTGCTGTGCAGGGGCCTTGGGAAGTGCGGGATGGAGCAGGGAGGCGAGAGGGAAGCCTCTGGTGTCCCTGTGCTGGGACACCTGCCCCAGCTGCTGCCCGATGGCCGGAATGGAGCGAGGGGGGCCAGGGTCCCTGCTCTGGGAAACCTGGGCTCCATGCATGGAATGGGCATGGGAACCCTGACTCCATGCATAGCACAGGTGCGGGAAACACGGACTCTGTGAATGCAATGGATATGGAATCCTGGCTGCATGCATGGCAGAGGTGCAGGAAACACGGGCTCCATGCACTCGGGTTGCAGGGTTCCTGGGTGCTCGTCCCTGATGGATCAGCACTGCTGGAGACCCACTCAGGAGCCCTTGAATGGCAAAAAAAGGGAAGATTTTGAAATACAGTCTTAGTAGAGTTCAGAGTGAGAGTGAGTTCAGGAGGACGAGGCGGGGGGACCTTGCAGGGACGCCACAGGGGACACAGGGGTGATTTCTCCACGTGTGTGGGTGGCTTCTCTTCCCAGAGCACCTCCACTAACCTGTGCCTGGCAGAGCCCTTTGCTGAACTGCAGGAATCCCTTTAAGAATATTGACACCTGTAAAGCTGTGGTGCATTTCTGCTGGAGCAGGAGGGGCTCGGCGCATCCGCGGCTCGCTCCGGTCCTCCTGGTGGGTGACACCACGTTACCGTTCCCAGCCCTGGTCAGGAGATATATATATATATATATATGTATGTATGTATTTGTTTTGTGGAATAAAGGCACAAGCTGATGCGGGACAGTTAGTCCATTGCATGTCCATGCAGTTGGCCAGTTATTGCCACGGCCATCCCTGGGATGCAGGGGAGAACCAACCTGCAGACTTTCAGTGGGAGAGGAGTTTCCATGCCGGCACCCAACCAGTGTCGTGCCAACCTTAGTGTGGCCTGGCAATAAGGAATATTTACAACAAAAGAGTGGCTCTTTTGATGGGAATGCAAGATCTGAGAATGAAAACAAAACATCCCGCTCGCCTCCGGCCCGGTGCCGGGCGCTGCCACGGGCGGCTCATCCCCGCCGTGGCTCTTCCCGGTGCCGGTGCTCCCGGCTCGCGCGCCGCCGCCGGAGCGGGCTCCCTGCCAGCTCCGCGATCCGCTGCCTGCCGCAAAATGGAGGCAGGAAGGTATCCATTTTCATCGGGAGATGACAGTGCCGCGCTCTTCCTGACCATCTGGAGAGCGCGGCTTCCAAGCGCGGCGGCTCTCCGGAATTCCGGGGCGCACCGCGACGCAGCGGAGAGGGGATAAATGGAACGGGGCCGCTGCTCTCCCCGTGGCTCTGAACAAGCACGGGCTGGCGTGTGCGGGGCGAGCTCTGAGCCCCGTGCGTTAGTAAATAAATGGGGGTAAAAGGAGCTTTTTGGCAGGATTTCTTGCCCGCCCCAATGCAGTGAGTGCTGGCGAGGCCGCTCACCCCACCGGGCACGCGCTGCCATCCTGCTCCTGCAGCCTCCGGCTTCCGAATCGGCATCTTGGGAAGGAGCTGGGAATTGGGGAATTCAGTCCCCCAAGACACGTTTAGAATTTCCACTGTTCCCAATGATGCCATTTTCTAAATTTCCTTTTCTCTCTTTTTTTTCCCTTGGTGGGGGAAGCGATGTCTTGGACGTCCTTGCACTGCTTTCGGTTTTGTTCTTAGATGTGTGAAGTCTGCCTACTCCCATTTAAGAAAACCAGTATTGTCTCAAGTTCTGGTTTATTTTTGTCTCCTTAAAGCGCAGGGAGGAACATATGTGCGCCTACTTATTCATTTTATTTACAGAAATACATACTTTGACAAACACCTTGCAAATACCCTTGTTTAAAGCTGGAAAATGTCACGCTGGAGTTTCTTTTGAAGCTTAAAATTTATTTTCCAGTCACACATGTACTGGGGGTTTTGTATTCTGAGAGAAGAATTATGTAGTGTTGTGAACTGATTTATACCGAGCAAGGTAAAAACTCAATATTTCTTTCCTGCTTCCTGCTAAAGGCATACTAAATTAGCCTTTTTTCCTTAGGTTTATGCCCCGTCAGCAAGCACTGCCGACTACAATAGGGATTCACCAGGTTATCCATCCTCAAAACCAGCAGCCAGCACTTTTCCTAGCTCCTTCTTCATGCAAGGTAAGATGCTGCTTTCAAAAAAAGAAATCTCTTTTGCATACATTTTCTGTGTTTGTATTTTGGTTTATGTGCAGCCGAGACAGACAGGAATATCATCCTGCGGTCTGCAGCATTACCATTAAAATGAAGACCTGTAAGTTTTCGTTTGATCATTATGTCTCTGAACATCTTGTTTTGATCCTGCAGTGAAACAGGATAATGAATAGCTTGCCAGGTCCTTATCGTTTGAGTTACTGGGAGCAGTTTTTCCAGCATGTGTGTGCACATATATTATGCATATACGAAATGCACCTGAATTCATGCATGTATTTTGTGCAGTGTTGTTTTTATGCTAACAAGAAAGGTTCTAGTTTATATAAAGCATGCATAGCTGTATGTCTATTTGTTGCCTATGGAATTACTGCAACCTTGTAAAAATTAATTCATTAAAAATGTAAGCACATCCTTGCTCACGTTTCAGAGGGAGTTGTTCTGTGTTCACTGCTACTGTGTTGCATTTCTTGCAAGGATTGCATGCAAGTAAGGTGAAATTCCATATAACTTGGAAAACAAAATTCCAAGGATTTGAAAGCATCCGCCTAGAATAGAGCTGCTCATCTTCTGCCACGTTTAGAGCACAGTAGTTAGCTTTTAAATGCTTATGCATACACTTAGCTTTGGGCAGACGAGTCGTTCAGGAGGCTGGAGTGTGCCTCCTAGACCTCTGCAGCAACTACCCTGGAAGCCGGGGCAGCAGCTCAGAATAAAATGATGCTCCTGGCTTAAAGCAGCAATACGAGCACTTAAAGAGCAAAACATTGCGAAACTCCTACAGCATTGCAGAAATTTCTGTGATATTTTGGATTTCTAGTGATGTGAAGTATTTCTTCCTTGCAGTGCAATGCATTGCATGTTTCTAGGTGTTCTCCTCTGGCAGGTTCGTGCTGATGACATAAATCTCCTCAGGTGACCGTGCAAACAGCCAGGGAAGCGGCGGTGCTGCCGGGAGCCTTGAGGGAGATGAATAAGGCCGCCTTGGAGCTGAGACATAATCATTTTTTATTAGACCAGCTCTTGTAGCTTGAAAAAAGCTGACAACTTTTCCAGCCCACATGCCTTTCTTTGAGGTCTGCTGATCATTATGGAAAAGTTTCCCTTTTTTTAAGAAAAACATTAAAATTGTGGCATTCTTCCAGTAGAAAGTATTTTTCATGGATTATAACTCCATTTCAAAGTAGGTAGTTAAACGCAAAATGCCCAGTGAGTTCCTTCACTTGGCGAATACTGTTTCTTAGATTTTAGTGCGAATTGCCCCTTGACAGGGAATTTGGTGAACGGGAGGATGCTCGGCACATGGGATGCAGAAGCAGTGAAATCCCTAAGAGAAGACTCCATGCAGCTGCTGGTACTTTTGTTTTTCTTAAAATTAAAAGAAACCAGACAGCCAAACCATCCAAACAAACAAACAAAATTAAAAAAAAAAACTTGAAGAACTCTCTGGATTTGGAAAAAAAAAAATCGACGTTCAGGGCATCTCAGATTATAACCGACTTAAAGCAGCGTCTGAAGCTCCATTTCCTAGACCAGTCCTCCCTGAGCTTCATCCCTGCTTTAGGAGGATGCTCCAGCGTGCCCAGGAGCATTTACGGTTGGACTTGGTGATCTTGAAGGTCTTTTCCAAGCAGGTGAGGTGGCCCTGGATGCAGCTGCAGCAGCAGGGCTCACCCGAGTGGCATCCCGAGGCATCAGGAGGTGGTTTCTCTCTGTGTTGCAGATGGCCATCACAGCAGCGACCCGTGGAGCTCCTCCAGCGGGATGAACCAGCCCGGCTACGGAGGGATGCTGGGCAACTCGTCGCACATCCCTCAGTCCAGCAGCTACTGCAGTCTGCACCCCCACGACCGCCTGGTACGACGGGATGCGGGATGCGGGTGCGGGAGGGATGCTCCGCGTGCCCCGGGCATCCCTGGGGGGCATCGCTGTGTCCCTGGGTACCAGCAATGAGGTGCTTTCTGGGCATCCTTGTGTGCGCTTGGGCATCCTTGTGTGCACTTGGGCATCCTTGTGTGCACTTGGGCATCCTTGCTGGTGCTTGGGCATCCTTGTGTGATTTTGGGCAACCTTGTGTGCTCTTAGGCAACCTTGTGTGCTCTTGGGCATCCTTGCTGGTGCTTGGACATCCTTGGGTGTTCTTGGGCATCCTTGGGTGTTCTTGGGCATCCTTGCTGGTGCTTGGGCATCCTTGGGTGTTCTCGGGCATCCTTGGGTGCTCTTGGGCATCCTTGCTGGTTCTCAGGCATCGTTGCGTGCAATCAGTGGTGTGTCGTCTTTAGGAACAGAATAAAAATGGAATTAAACCTGTCTTGAGCAGAGCTGAGGGCTCAGTTGGCCATGGAGCAGTGAAGCTGAATTGCATCCGTTCCATCTTCTGGAGCAGGGTTCTTTGTTTTGGTTTGCTTTTTCTTTTGGTAAAGGAGGAGGCAAAGAACAGACTGCTAAAATGGAAGGCATTTTTCTCAAAATGCATGCAGTTTTAAAAGTAATATTTTCCCATTTCGCACTTCTCCTTCTGGAAGACCACTGAAGAGGCGAGGAAGGAGTAGTGCTGGTTTTAAGGGAGGAAGCTCTTGCTTTAAAGTTAGCAGAAACTTCCTTTGAGGAATTAGGAAAAAAAAATAAATTCAGTTTTGCAAATTGAGAATTAATTTGCAAAACAAATTTTTTTAAAATCTCAAATGTAATGAGGTTAGCACAGTGCTATGTAACGCTAATAGGAAGTCAAAAGCAAAAGAAATTGCCTCAAAAACTGCTTAATCATGTCCTCATAAAAAGGCATAATTAGGGCACTAAGCAAATTTAACACTGCTCTGAAGTGACAAGCATATATTACAAAATCGAGCATACCTTTAAAACCCAATTTAATCTGATTTGTTATCTGCGCGGATCCCCATTCATCAGAATTAGGTGGCTGTTGCATGGCGTGAATTCGGGGGAGAACTAGGACTGCGAGGGCCTGGAGCGAGCGAGGCCGGGGACCTCTGTTCCTCCAGGTGGCCTCCATCCCGGCCTCGCTGCTCTCCGAGCGGTCCCAGCTTTCCTCCCGGTGAGGGCACGGTGCAGGGCCGAGCTCTGGTGCTGATTATTTTGACTTTCGCAGGCGTATTCGCAGTTGCCCAAGCAGAGCCCTCTTGCATGCAAGGAGCAATCCTCAGAGCCCGTGTTCCTTCTCGCTGAAGTGTTTGGCAAGAGCGCTGAGCTTCCTTCCCCGGGGAAGGAGGGAAGCACGAGACGCTGTCTCGGTTTGGGTCGCGGAGCAGAGCTCAGCCGGGGTGGGAACACCGGGATGGCCGAAGCCCTTCTGCCTCCCGCGCCCCCGTCCCCAACACATCCCACTCGTGTGGGCAGTTCCAGCCGCTTGGATTCAGGGCGGCAGGCCTGGGGTGCCTTAGAAATGAGTCAAAGCCTCAAATCTCCAGTCAGGGTTGGCAGCAGCTTTTTCACGGGTAGGAAAAGCAGAGTTTGGCTTATGTTTGCATTTTTTTTTGATAAAACTTCCAAATATCCAGTAAGTTTTAAGTAAAAAAAAAATCCTGCAGAATTAAATAACGCAAATGAAGGAAAAGACACTTTTTAGGCAGCTTAATGTGAAGCCCCCAAGGAGGCAGGGGGTACAAGGTGATGTTGCACGAAAATCACCAAGTCCTGCTCCCGGGGTCGGTGCCCTTCCGTTACTGGTATCCAGCAGCCTCTATTTCCAGGGAGCTCTTCCAAGGAGAGTCTCCCAAGCCCGAGGTCTCCCGCACGACCTCCTCTTCCTGGAAGCAGTGCTGCGATGGAGATGGAAGCGGGGCATGTTCTGGCGCGTGTCAGCACGCAGTGCCTTCCGCTGATGGGAAGAAGGCTGTGGAGCAGTGAGTCGCTGCCCGCGTGGAGGCCAGGCTCGCTGGAGGGCAGGCTCAGCAGAACTGCGACCGCAGCAGCGGCGCGCGGCGGCGATGAAGGCGGTTGCGTCCCGGGGATGAAGGCCTGCGTGGATGCAGCTCCCCGCGTCTCCTGGGGTTATCCAGGCGCTCGCTCCAACAGCTCCATCCATCACGTTGCCCTGATTGCTCGAGACACCTCAACGGGGAACAGGGATGGGTGCAGGAGGGGATGTGGGACCAGCCTCTCCTTGCAGCACCTTTAAACGCCAAATGCAGGAATGGCTCCTACTCCTTCCTGCACCAGTAGCCCTCCTTGCCACAGTGTTTCTCTCGTTCCTGTTATTTCTGCGGTTTCAGCATCCGTTAGGATCTTCCCCCGTAGATGTTTAGGAAGCTCAGTGCCTGTTATACGTGTGCAATGCACTCAGGTGTCTGGTGTGCCATGCAGCTCTGCCTGGTGGCACCGGGCTGCTTTCCATGTTGGAAACGCTATGGGGTTGGAAACGGTCTCGGTGTTTGAAACGTTACCATCCTTTCCTGTTTCCATCCTTTCCCTTTCCCCCTTCCCGCCGCCGCGGCCGCAGAGCTACCCATCGCACTCGTCAGCAGACATCAACTCCAGTCTTCCTCCGATGTCCACCTTCCACCGCAGTGGCACCAACCATTACAGCGCGTCCTCTTGCACACCCCCGGCCAACGGCACCGACAGCATCATGGGTGAGTGTCCCGCGGCGTTCCCGGCGCTCCGCAGCCTCCTCCCGGCACCCCGGCACTGCAGCCGAGGTGCAGAGCAGTGCGGGGCAGGGAAGGCTGCTCCTTGCCTCAGTAGATCTGGAAAGACGGGAAAATTTTCCCTGGAAATAAATACTTTGGGCATGACCTGTGCCTCCCTTGCCTTATGCACTTAGTGCTTCTTTGAGGCTTAATATGAAAATGCAATATTCAACGCGGTGAAGTGCTCCCTTTCAAAGTCTGCATGGGATGTATTATGCTCACCAAGTGCTTGATCCGGGCTGGTTTTGAAGTCTAATTTTATTGTCTTTAGGCGTTTAATCCCTGGCAGGGCCCTGTGAAGTGATACGTCCCTGCCCTGCCGCGACGCCCCTTCCCTTCGGTTTTAACGTGGTTCTCACGTTGCGGGGAAGGGGACCGGCCATGGCACCGTGTCCCCCTCCTCCTGACCTCTCTGATACTGCCCCAACACGCTCGCCAAATTAACAGCACACAGCTGTACGCCTTCCTAAAGATTTGGCAAATACCGGCTCATGCTTAAATACAGGAAATAAAGAAATACTGCTTTGCCTGTATCTCAAAGAACACATAAAGCTAATTAAATAATTGGTAAATAGGGAACACATCATTTGACACATGTTTCAGATTACACACATGATTCTGTATTGAATGACTGCGAGCAGGACTAATGCAGTAAGAATGGAGGGTGGGTTCAAGCATTAACACATGGGCATCATATTTTTCAAGGTCTCTGAACAAAGAAGAAACTAAATACAGTCTCTTCTTAATTTATCACTGTCTGAGAAAAACGTATCCCGTTGCAGTGTAGTATTTCTGTGCTCAATCTTGCCATTCCATTGAGAATTCTTCCTTTTCGGTGTATTACTTTTCCTGTGTGCGTGACACAAAAATCACTCACTCTCTTTCTCAAAAGGAGCCTAATAGAGTTAAATTTAATTAATTTAATTCATCCTTTTTTTATTTTTCTTTTGAACACTTACGCAGAAGCCTTACAGATAACCAGATAACATTTAGGGATGCAAAATTTTGCAGGGCGCTGGAAGCAGGTAGCAGTTTCAATCTGGACTCCTGACTGAGCCACCACTAAAAATGTCTAAATTTCCCCTGCAAAAAAAAAATTACCTCTTTTTTTCTTCTGGACCCATCTGCTGAAAGTCCCACTGTGAGAATAAGAATTGCAAGGAGCGCGATGCAAAGACGCTGGATTTTTGCACAGCTGCAAACGTTCAGCAGGGCTGGCGTTGGTGCGCGGCTCGGCTGACGGCTGCAGGAGCGTGTCTCGGATCTGGGGGAGCAGGACGGAGAAGCGAGCGGCAGGGAGAGCTTCCTGCAGGCTGCAGCACGGTGGTGGACCTTCACCCGGGTGCCGCTGGTGCCCCAGGTGTGGCCCATGGGGATGCAGAAGCAGCTGGCGCCCCAGGGTGATTCCTGCAGCATTCATCCCGCTTGCTGCTTTCCAATGCAGCAAGCATTTTCCAAGCATTTTCCAATGTGTGGCGTGGTGCAGTGCGCCCCGTGGCTTTTCCAGGGAAAACCTGTTCTTCTACCCAGCGGCGCCAGTTCCTCGGAGTTTGGGAGAATCGCCAGCTGGGAATACCAAGATGGTGCAAGTTTTTCCACTCTCTTTTACATAGCAAGCTCCCTTCCAGACTGCTGTTGTAGAAAGATCTTTTGCACCAGAACAGCAGGAGTTTGTGCTAGAATTTAAAGACTAAAAACTCTGCCTGGAATCTCTAATAGATGGCTCCGACCTATCAGTTACACCAGATACTTTGCTAGATATAATTACACTAATTCAGACTCAGATTCCTGGAAGTTTATTCAATAATCTTAAGATTTACAGTCAGAATTGCACCAGCAAGATGTGAGAAGGGCATCACTCAGTCCATTTTCCTTCCAATGCATAAGGAAAGTTCCGAGATTAAGCCTAATAGTAAGCGTGCCCTTCAGCAGGGTTAGCATCGATCCATCACAAGGCTGCAGTCTTTCATGGTGCCTCCAGCACATTAATAGCTCGGTGAGTGGGAGAGCAGCTTGAAATTAGAAGTCACAGCTCCTGGGAGGCATTTTCAAGTCCTGTTTTGCAGCGGAGGAGTCTCGTTTCCGAGTAAGCTCCCCGTTGTGTCCCAACAAACCTTGCTGATGCCTTGGGTCAGTGGAGACTGGTCCTCCGGGAGCCTGGAGATCCCTGGGTCACCTGTGCGCGGTTGTCTCCTGCCTCAGACCTTTGCTCATCGTTAATTTATTAATCAAAACCTTTCTGGAGGTCTGGATTTGACTACTTCAACTCAATTAAGTGCAGTCCGGAAATGTTTTGGATAAACTGTCCCCTTCCAAACTTGAGCGGGTTTCATAGCGTTCCTTGCGCTAAGTTGTTCAGAATGTTTTGCAGAAGAACTTAAAAACAGCTGTCCTGCTTCAGAGCGAACGCTCGTCTTCCCCACGCTCCCGTCCCCAGCAGCCTGGAAGGATTTCCTTGCAAGGAACATAAAACCAGAGCAAACATATGCAGTATTTTCCCAGCCGTTTCCTACTCAGGAGCTGCCTGAGCTGGGTGGATTTAGGAGCATTTAAGAGCCTCAGACTCCCTTCTTCTCCATGAGCTGATCCACTCTGTCCTTGAACACGCCCAAGCTTGCAGCATCCCTGAAATCTCTTGCAGACACGTCCTGCAGGGTGCTATCCCAGTGATGTTGAATCACTGAACCATTGTGATTGGAAAAGACCCTCAGGATCATCGAGTCCAACCATAAAGATCATCGAGTCCAACCAAGTGCAGTTAGCTGGGATCTGCGCCAGACCCAGCTCTTCCCAGCTTACCTGGTGTGCCCAACCAGCAACCCAACCCAACCCAGCCTGTCACTTGGCTTCATGGACTTGGCCTTCTTCAGCCTTAGGACCTGCCGTCTGCTCATGTCTGGGAGCTCCATGCCTGCCCAACACAGTTAAATCAGCATTGGTGCCAAAGAACCTCCATCCACCTCCTGTTGGAACTACTTCCTTAGGTCTTTATGGGGTCCTCGCAGGGTCTTGTGCTCAAGAGGAGCAAAGAGCTCCCACTCCATGTTAATCATGATTTTGGAACCTACATCGCATCCGCTGCAGTTGTCCCTTCTCCAGGCTGGAGAACCCTTGCTAGCTTGGTTCCTCCTTTGAGCCCACCTCAAGCTTCTATGTCATCTTGTCGCATAGTCTATTCTGTAGACCTTGATGCTCTTTTTTTTGATGGATCTAGCAGATTTTTTGCACTTTGTTGAAATATGCACGTGCAGTAAGCTCCTGTAGTGCCACAATTCTGTGTGGTCTGGGTTCTTTGTGCTGTAGTCCTTAGCTCTTGAGGTTTTCAGAGTGTGTTTGAGGGCTTCTGCTGCTTACCAGAAAGCTGATGTTTTCCAGGAATTATCCACCACAGCCCCGAGTGCTTACGAGTCCCCCCATATGTTTTTATAGTGTGAGGCTCCATTTTCTCACTGTTCATCCCCCTCTGTTTGTCAGCACTGCTCCGTGCACGGCCTTCACACATGGTCGTGCTACAAGAGCAACTTTATATTTTATTATCCCTAATATATTTTTATCCTCGACAAACAGCACGACCACAGGCTATGTCCCCTTTTTTGTGAGGCCCTACCTGTGTAGACTGAGCAGGATAGACCCGTGCACAGGGATTTGCTGACAATATCCCTACATTGTAAAGCCAACCGGTGCTTCTCACCCTTTTCCATCTCTTAATCACTTTTTAATCTGTAGAAGTATCTTCCTTCCCTGTTATCTGGAGGCAATCCGGTGTATTTGAGAGCCTCTGCAGGGAGATTTTGCTGGACACGTCCTGGGAATGCAAGCAGTATTTGCTGGATCCCTTGTTTCTCCCCATACCTCTGGAAGACTTAAGATTTGCAAGACTTGATTTCCCTCCAGAAAGCAGATTTGATGGCTCTCGGAATTCGGAATTCTTGGGTTTAATGTTGGTGTCATGTTGTCTGCGTTGTTCGCTCCAGCCCTACATTGGACTACGCAGTGGGTTTCATGGTGCAACTGGAAGTTAGGCAATGTTGTATTTGGATTTCTTGAGAACTCTTTGAAGTGTCGTTTAGCTCTCTTTCTTTTTTTTTTTTTCTTGCATTTTTCTTTTCATTTGCATATTTTAAAGCCTTTACGTTGACACTTCAGCTGGAGCCAATTTTTCTGCTTATTTCCTTGTAAACTCCCACTTGTCCCATGGACAAGGCTGATGGAAATGATCTGCTCAGCATTTCTGCTGTGACCTTTTCTCCTTGGATTGTCATATTGCATCTTGCTCATCTGCAGGTCCTTCCAGCTCCATACCTTGGTCCCTTCTTCTGATGGACTGGTAACTATTAGCTTCTAAAAACTGCTCTTTTCAGATATTTTTTGTTCCTACATGTAAATTGCACTGAATGGACACCTAAGCCCATCCAACTCACTCGACCGGCACATCTTCTGGATATCTTTCAGAAGCCTAAAATGAAGTGATTCAGAAGCCTAAAATGAAGCAGATTTTGGCTGGGAAAAAAAGGAAGCATTTATTTATTTTTCATTTCTGGATGCTGGTGATGCTTTGCAGAACGAAGCCTGTCCGTTCGACCTGCAGCATATTGCTCGCTGTATTTAAACAGTGTTTCACTGAAGTGAGGAGGAAAAGGATGGACCAACAACTGTTAGATAAAAATAGAAGCTCTTGATAATATCCCACAGTCATTCCCTGCGTAAAACAGCGTGATATGGTGCCTTCTTCTGCAGTGATAGCATGGCTTAGCTTTTCTGATATTTGAGGTCCATTCTCTATTAAGGTGGTCCCTAGAAAACAAATTATTTTGTCCTGGTGCTTCCAAAATCTTCAGGATCGTTGATCACAGTCCTCGCTGTGTCTCCTCTCAATGTGTTTTTCTATTCCTCCTGCAATTTTTGCTCCTAGGCCCCTCCTGTTTTCGGTCCTAGCTCTTGCATTGCACATACGTTCCCATATAAGACCCCCGGCGGTGCAAGTGAAAGCAGACATAGGAGTCAGCTGCCTCTTAGGGACCTTACGGCAGCAAGTTTCTCCATTAGACTGGACAAGAAGAGGAAAAATGTATTTTTCCCCATTTTTTTTCAAGAGAGCAGCATGCATAACCATTCATTTTGGGAGAGGAGCGTGCACAGAACCCGCGGTGCGTCGGGCTGCTCCAGCCCGGCGTATCCCGCTCCTCATCCCGTGCTCCGTGCACCTCTGCTCCCGCGGAAGCAGCCTTGGCCCGGCTCTATGTGCTTTCCAGGCCTCCCCTCCTCATTCACCTTCCAAGTCTCCCGTGCAAAGTTTAATATTCGGGATAGCCGAGGAATCCCTTTGTTCTTAGCGGCTGCTCTCCTCCTGCTCCCCAGGCAAATGCACATCTTATTTTTGAAGTCACTTGGAAAAAGGAAAAAAAAAACCACCATGCTTTACATTTAGATCTCAGATTTACATTTAGATTTTAGATTTGCATTTAGAGCTAGTCACTCAGTTTCTAGACATCTGCCTCATATTACCCAAATTGCAAACCTTGAGCTTAGGGTTTGCAGTGTTAGATGGCTTTGATGAAGTTGCATCCCCAAGTGATGCCCCGTTTTCCCTTTCTTTACCTTTGCATTTCCCAGGTGCTAATCTGTAATAACTTGGTGTTTTCCACAGTGGCTCAGCAAAGCAAATCCTAAACGGAAAACATCTCGGGGACCTAATTTCAAACTGAGCCAACGACTGAACAAAGAACACTGGCATATAAGCTTATTTCCGAGTGTGTGATAGTAACAAAGTCTAACTGAAAGAAAGGAAAAATGGGAGCAAGTGAAGAGCTGAGCAAGCCCTGCTGTACAAATTAAGTTGGAAAGCTTGGGATTATAGCAATTTGAAAAGGTTGTTATAAAGCATTCCAGTACAGGAGAAGTACTGAAAGGCCAGAACGTTATGTAGTCAAGTTAAATGTAAAGTTTTTCCTTTTCTTAATTGGAAAATTTTCTTAATTAGAATGAGAAAATTTTCTTAATTGGAATGAGAAATTTTTCTTAATTAGAAAATTTTCTCAAATGGAAAATAAATCTTCCTTTTCTTAAACACATTACCATGCATGTTGTAAATGGGAAGTGGCAGGAGTACCGAGACCTGTGCCATTCTCCCGACCCATCTCTGCCGGAGCCGCTGCTAGGAACACATGAGCAGGATGGAGGCCATTCCCAAGTTAGGAAAATGGGGGATTTGAAAGGCAGCATGAGCCGTTTTCCAGGTGTCTTGTGGAAAAAGGGTCTCGCAGCCATGTGGTTCTCCCCACATTGGGCATCATGGTGCAATTCCTCATAGTTTGGTGACATTTTGCCTGTCTTCACCCAAGCAGTGGGGACCTCCTGGCCATGCAAGAACAGAGCAAAAAAGGTGCCTTATTTTTAAAATAAAAAGATGCCTAAAATGAAAAACCAACAAACAAAAAAACACAGGTCCAAACTCCGGATACTGTTTGTTTCTCATTTTCTAGTGGCCCAACGTAGTGTCCTTTGGGGCCAAAGCAGGAGTATTGATCGCTCGCAGCAGGCAGTCCAAGCTGTGCTTTCCATGTATAAATGGATACGTAGGTGCTGGGTGTTCTGGAAAGAGAAAATCGGTGGGCTGTTCTGCCCTAATTTTTCTTTCCTTCCATTTTTCACATGAACAGAGAAGTTGCGATCCTCTTGTTTGAGAGTGAGAAATTGGTGAAACATTTTACCCCGATTTGTCTTTCTTCTGGTTTCTCTTATCAGAAGTGCAATCCCATTGCCTGTGATGGTGAAAAATCATTAGATCAGATATTCATAAAGTATTGAAATACAGCCAGAAGGAACGCTCTGGGAATCGATAATGGCCGTAGAACGTGTTTTGAAGGAAGAGGAGGAGAAGGAAACCAAATACTGCTCCTACTCGTTGGTCCTTGCTGCGTGGGGAGCAGGACTAGGGTGGCATGGGGAAACAGTAAGAGCCCATGTAACTGATAAGCAGCTCGGCATGTGGGCACACGGAAGTGTAGCTCCCCAGGCAGGCCAAATTCTGTCATTTCCAGCAAGATGGTTCATCTCTGTGGTCTTCATAATGCTCCTCTCCGGTAGTTTTTGACATATTAAATGTGAAATGTTGCCCTGGTAGTCAAGAGTGCCTTCGAGTTTCTGGAAGGAGAAAGCTCTTGCTAAAGAGTTAAGTTGGAATATCTTAAAATACGGGCACAGCAACCTTTGATTGGCACCGAGCACGAGCACAGGTCAGGCACGAGGGAAGGAGCCGCTTCTGCACTCCGGGCTGCGGATTGCAGCGGGCTCGTCTAGCTCTGAACTTGCCTGTTTTTCGTACCTTTGAGCATCTTCTACTATTAGCAACCTTTCATTTAGAAAAAAATAAAGCCATATGGCCAAGCACTATCAAATATGCAATATATTTTTAAAAAGCAGCGTGTCGAGTTTATATTTTATCTGCAAAAAGGAAAGTGCATGCATTGGATACCTACCTTGGCAAACAAATTAATGGCAATTAACGATTAATTTGAAGTAATTAGCTTTAAAATGCGACTGAATTATGAGTAAGTGGACGGGGAATAGAAATGGATGGTGTCTTTCTGGGTGTTTTTAGGCCGAGTCCTTTGTTTTTACCCCACGTCTTTTGTTTTGCAGCAAACAGAGGAAGCGGAGCAGCAGGCAGCTCACAGACCGGCGACGCGCTGGGGAAAGCACTTGCCTCTGTAAGGAAGCATTTACTTGGGAATCCACGCTTACCGTTTTGGGAAATGGGAATTTTAATGGGAATTGGAGGCCTGGAGTGGGAGAGGACGAGCAGCAAAGGGGAGAGGGGTGCGCTCGGAGGTCGCCCGCTCTGAGCCGCTGCCGCTCGAGGTGTTTAGCGCTCAGTGGAAACAGTGCTTGGAAAGTTTAGACCTGATTTTGTGGCAGAATAGAAAGGAGCAGAGTGGAAATATTAGGCTGTTCACCAAGAGGTCTTTGGGTCTCACACGCTCCATCCATCCACCAAGATGAGGGAGGTTTGGAAAAAAAACCCCACAAATCATGATTGTTTTCGTGCTACTGAGCGATGTGCAAATGAGGAGTCGTTCTGGCTTTCCTTGGCCTCCCGACGTGGTGTTTTTCATGGCAGGTTCCACCTCTGCGGTCGCTGCTGCAAAGCCCGGGGTTGCCAGCGCTGCCGATGGAGGCGACCCCGTGTCCCCGCTGGCAGCGCCGGGCTTTGCAGCAGGACCGCTGCAGTTATTTTCTGGGCAGAGTGGGTTCCATTGAGTTCTCATGAGAGTCAATTTTTTTTTTTTGCATATTCTTCCAATGCATCCTTTTTAAAAAATATATATATATAAAATAAAAAGCAAGGCTATCCATGCAGCCTGAAGTGCCTGATACAGTACAGATCCACCTTGGTGGTGCCCTGACGGACGGGCTCACGCGCCAGCCCCTTTGCTTCCTTTGGGCTGATAAGGGATCTCAGCGTAACAAAGCGAAACCAAAAAAAAAAAAAAAAAAAAAAAAAAAACCCAAAACAAACGATTTTGCAAAGCGCACCAAGGCTTTGTGCGATTAGACGCTCATCCGTAAAGCGGTTTCTGGAATAAAAACGCGCCCGCGTGCCAACCCGTGGCTTAATTGGCTGGCGTCTGTCTCCATCGAGATGTCTCAGTCAAAGGATCCTGTTGTCTGGCTTCCTGCATCTAATACCATGTTGTCTTTATAAAGAGAAATATTAATATTTGAATAAGAGGCTTTTTAACCTGTCCTGCTTTCATGTAAATGAACTGAATGCGTAAGAATTCCATATTTCTTTCTGCATCAGTTTGTGATGGCTCTAGATTAATTCTTTATCATCTTTTAAAGATCTATTCTCCAGATCACACCAACAACAGCTTTTCATCAAATCCTTCAACTCCTGTTGGTTCTCCCCCTTCTCTCTCAGGTATTGTGGTTACAATTCTATTTTACTGAACGTTTCAACCTATTTTTGGTAGGAGATGCTTTAGGTGAGCTTTAGCGGCTGCGAGACGAGCGCCCAGGCAGCAGCACCAGGCTGCTCCCTTACGGCTGCAAGACACGTGCAGGGGCTCGTGGCTCTTGCAGAGATGTTGTCCCAAAGCCGAGGCCACGCCACGTGCTTGGATGTCTTCTCTTGGGCAAAGGCCAGCCAGAATTTGTAGCCAAAAAAAGAACGTGTCTCCGGACCAGCCGAGACCCTGTGAACCTAATTAATCTCTTGCGTCCTTGGTTTATTATGAGGGCACGTTGACCCAAACCCAGCCCAGTTGGGTTGGAAGGCCAAGCTGGAAGGAGGCAGAGGCCCAGGGTTGCTCTCAGGAGCACGGGGCACTTTGAAGGCTTATCTAGGCAGGTTGAGGTTTGCCAGGTTTCTCCGGCACACACCCCATCCTTGAGAGCAGGTCTGTGTTGGGAGGTGGCCAAACCTCCTGAGATGTCCTTCTCTTTGCCTAGGAGCCCCCAGATCACATTGAACACCCTTGGGAATCCCCAAGGACAACCAGGGTGGTGTCCCCATAGGACAATGCCATTAATTCGTGGCAGAGGCAGGATGTCCCCACGTCTCCTGAGAGAGGCAACCAGTGCAACTGGTGTGGATCAACCTCCTAAGGAACACAGACCTAATCACAGTCTCAAAGCAAGGAGAGCTTTTTGGAAGGACTGGTGGGAGTGAAGCAAGCTGGCAGCATATGAAGGCAGTCTGGAAGGAGGAAAGAAAGCTAGGAGACTGCCCAGGCCCTGTGGGTGGGAAGAGGTCCAGGAAGGAGGGCCACCACGCGTAGGTCCCGCACGGCCACCTTGCTGAGCAGGAGCTTGGTGGTGCCTAAATTAACTCAGCTGGCATCTCCGCCGCCCCCAGAGCCGTGCCCGGCACGGTGCCGTGGTGGGAGGGATCCGTGCTGCGGGAAGCCACCTTCTGCCATAGATGTTGTCTGAAATGAGTGCCCAGCCTCAAGCGAGGTCCGGGCACCCCGAGCCAGAGAGAAAGCAGCATGCTCAGTGACTGGGCTGCCTGGATTCCTGCAGGTTTTACTGGGAAACTAGGAAAAAACCTAGTGACTAGTGTCCAAAGAAATCAAAATGAGGAATCTTAAGTCCTTTAGACAAAGGACTGATTGCGCTGAGCGTGCAAGGCGCTTTTCCCTCACGGACAGCAGAGGCTCGTTAGAAATTATTTCCAAAGAAAGGATTGCTTTTCACTGCTCCAGTCAGTGTTACACAAAATCCCGGGGAAAATAAGAATTAAAATCCATGGAGACTAGAAAAGAGAAGATTTAAGTTTTAATTAGCATTAACGTAATTTTGCCTTCCATGAGAAAAAAAAAAAATCACACGCTGAGCCTAAAAAAAGCCTTCCGTGAGTTCCACCCCGGCCTGCCTCCGTCCAAGTGAATGCCGCTCAACTCAGAGGTTAAGATTAAAATCTGAATATTTCCATCTCAAATTCTTAACCTTGCTTTGTAAGATCAGCCAGAAGATCATTAGTTTAGAAAAAAAAAAAAGGAAAAAAAAAAGCAGCACTCTAAATTGTCTCATCACTGTGCTATAAATATAAGCCGTTGGGAAAATACTTGCCAAGCCATCTTTGCCCATGTTTGCTTTGCTCTTCCACGAGGGCGAGTTTTTCTCATTAGAAAATGCTGCTGACGACCAGGAGCCCTTTCATTCCCGCCCGCTGCAGAGCTAGCTCAGGAGCAGGGGATGCGGACCAGGGGTTTCCTGCTGGACCCTGGGCACCCTCAGCCACCTGTGGAGCGCGCAGCCCCTGTGGGTGCAGCCCCGTGCCAGGTGCCTGCCTTCGGCTCATCCTTTTTTCTCATTTATTTTTTCTTTTTTCGATTTTGCAAATGTGGGTGGTACCGCACGTGGAGCCGGGCTAGGGCCCTGCTCAGATGGGCTCCTCGTGGCCCGGGGCCTCGCGCGGCTCTGGCTGCTCCATGGATGCTCCCTGTGCGACGCAGCCGCCGGGGAGCCGTGCGCAGCATCTACACGCTGTGCTACCACATTGGTTTTTTTTTTTTTTTTTTTTAATTTTCTTTTTTCGCCCATGTATATTTTGGAAGTTCTCGCTATGTCTGCTCTATTGTCTATCTGGAATAGGGCATTTACATGTCTACAAAACTGTCCAAAAAAGTTTGAAAGACCTTTCTGTTTGCACAGTTCTAATGGTAACTCCCATTTTACTATTAGCAGGCACAGCTGTTTGGTCTAGAAATGGAGGTCAAGCGTCATCATCTCCCAATTATGAAGGTCCCTTACACTCTTTGGTATGTTTTGATTAGCGACCTCCTCTACCTCAGTGTTTTACTTGCTGTTCTTTCCATTTCTCATCCGTTCTTCTCACACAGGTTTTCATTTTGCTAGTGGCCGCTCTGCCCTGGATCCTGGGGCGCGGGATGGGGTGAGCGGGGCAGCCGGACGGCTTGGGGATGGACCAGTTGGTTGAGCAGTGAGAGGAGCGAGAAGCTCTGCGTTTGTCTCGTGTGGAGGCACCACGGGATGGTCTTGGTCCAGTGGTGCATCGTCCTGGGCGAGCATGGAGTTGGTGCTAACGTGGTGCTGGGGATCGTGGTGATATTAATGCAGTTTGTTGGCTTTCCTTAATGGAAAGATGCTCTAAGCACTGAAGGTGGCCAGAAGCACGTTAGGCCCAGCTTGCTGGGACATTGTTTTGAAGAATCCAGTATCCTCTGTCTTGGTCTTCTCTGCTCGTTGTATGTCCAGGAATGTCAAGGAATGAGTTTAAAACACCCGGTATTTTGTCAGGTGTGAAATAAAGAGGAGGAGGCTCGGAGGTGACCTTGTCACTCTCTGCAGCTGCCCGAAAGGAGGTGGTAGTGAGTCGGGGGTCAATCTCTTCTCCAGAATAACTGGCAACAGGACAGGAGGAAATGGCCTCAAGTTGCACCAGGGGAGGTTCAGGGTGGACATTAGGAAGAACTTCTACATGGAAGGACTAGTCAAGCGTTGGAACAGGGTGCCCAGGGATGTGGTGGAGTCCCCATCTCTGGCAGTGCTGAAGCAGCGTGTAGATGAGGCACATAGGGACGTGGCTGAGCAGGCATGGTGGGGGTGGGATTCCAGTTGGACCCAAAGACCTTGAAGGTCTTTTCCAACCATAGTGATTCTATCAAGAGCACTGAGGTCACCAAGTTACTTCAGACTGGAGAGGAGAGCAAGGAGGTGGTGTCGGAGCTCAGCCTCCCATCACGGGCGAAGCTCCTGTGCCTCCCGTTGGGTTCTGTCCCAGGAAGGACATGACACGGAGCAGGTTTTCCACCCCACGGAGGATTTCTGGGAGGGACCGTGCTGGTTTCTGCCACCTGCCTGGTGGAAGGGCTTTTTTGGTTGTTAGGTGGCTTTTGGAGAGCAGTGGTTTTGCTAAGAGAAGTGGTGAGGAGCTCCCTAGATTGCAACTAGCTGTTTGTGGTGACCACACCAAAATAACCTATTTCGGTTATTTTAACTTAAAATTTATTTTAGTCTACTTTAATCTACAGTTACCCAAAATCACCTGTTTTATAGGTGATTCAAGGCAGCCCTGTTTTTGTCTCCCTTCTCTCGGGCAGGTTTGGGGCGAGACAAGCCATGTTTTTGGGGTGCCACAGGGACACAGGGACCCGTCCTGCCCCACATGGAGCTCCTGGGGCTCCCCATGTGGAGGGCAGTGGTGGAGGGGACCGTGGGCAGGACTGCTCTGTGCACGGGCCCCGCAGGCGTTAAGGAGGTGCATTTACTACTGCTTTTGCCAGAGGTGCATGGAAGGTGTCCGGAGGATGCCTGTCTGCAGGGACAGGCGGCAGCAAGGTGTGATGCAGCTTGCAAGCTGGTGGTGCCTCTTTTCCTCTTTGTGCCTTAGATGGGGGGAGGAAAACCCCAACCCCCCTGCCAGGGACTGCTTAAAATCCAGAGGCGTGTTTGGTTCTTTGCTTCTTCTCCTTTTCTTACTCTTTGGAGACCTGCT
>JAVCKT010096415.1:0-13117 GCA_032273925.1 Rhynchotus rufescens
ACTGAGAATTTTATTCTAGAACTTCTGCTAACCTACGCATAGATTTGTTGAGGTTTTGTGTGGCTGAGAGAATGAATTACCAGGAAGAAAAATTAAGCACAGCTTAAAGGCATAAATATCTTTATACATTAGATTTAGTGCTCAACATGAAATCTGTGTGTGTCTAAATTTATAAACTTGATTTCTTTTTTTTTTAAGATTTGGTTTCCAAAATCACTTTTCATCTCGTGAGTAAGATACCTAGGGCATGTCCTTTTTGTCAAGGATTTTTAGTCACAGCAGTTCAGTACTTATCTATAGTACAGGTAAATCCAGATTAATAAATATAGGAACCTGTTAATTAATATGTCCTAAAATTTCTTTTCTCAGATTCTGATTTAAAATAAGAAAAATCAGTGACATTGTCCAAATTACAGAAGTGTCAAGCAGAATTTTAAATCTAGCATTTATTTCTTAAGTTACAGTTTTTAATATTCAAATATGAAAAGTAAAACACTAAATACATGAGATTATGCTAGAGCAGTCTATGGGATGGTATAAAGAGTAGTTAGCTCCTCACTAAAGACGATTTAAGAGAAGATTTGCATACTGGCCAAGAGGAACAGTAAATTAAAAAAAAAAAAAAAAAACAGTTGCAGTTTCCCTACTTTCATAAATCATTTTGAAATAGTGTTCATAAATTTTATCTCTATAAAAACTTATGACACCAGTTAGGTAATCACTACAAAATTTTCTATTATGCCTTATGACAGTTTATAGGAAAGTCAGGTTATTTTCAGCAAGAAGAATATAATCCTTCATAGCCTTAAAATAAAAAGGAAATATTGCCCTGGTATTTATCCCAGCTAGATGAAGATGGTTGAGTGCTGGCAGGGATTAGAACAGAGGATTAATCCTTTGGCTCTTAACTGTGAGAGCAGGGAACACCACAAACTCACAGTTGTCACAGTGCCGCATGACAAAAGCAAAATACCATTTAAGAGGGAAGTCTTCTCTGTTTTCTCTGTTCTTGCAACATCAGGAGTGCAAGCTACATGACCTGCTCCTGTAGTCACACAGCTGGAGATGCCTTTAAAGCCATCAGTCCTAGTCCTTTTCATTGGAAACCAAAAAAGTACACAAATCTGTTTGCTTGTGCTTCAAAGCCACAAATATAGAGGTTTGAAGTAAACAAAAAGCTCGGAGGGCTATATCTGTATTTTTCTTGGTCATATTTTTTTACTGTAGCTTGTGTTATGTTTGTGTGATAGGATAGGATTCTTGTCCAATTTTTGTCCATTCTTTTATCTATTTTTCTATTGCTCTGAGACCTCCTAATTAGTCTCTTTTTTTTTTCCCTAAAATGTCTAAATGACCACAATTAAAAAAATATATCTATTGAAAAGCATTTTTCCTCTTTCCTTTGAAGCTTCTCCATCCACTTCATTATCTCCATAATTTTGGCTAGCTCACAGAGCTCGGTTTATTTGCCATCTCAGATGATCTCTCACTTGCAAGGAAGGCACAGCTCTGGCTGCTAACAGAGCTTTCTGTTATGGAGCTGTTGCTGCTACAGTCTAGACACTGAAGATTATGTAGTATTTTTCACAGTATCCTTTATTTGCATGCGTAAACATTGTTACCTTTCACAATCAAAATTTAAGAATTAAAATGTTTTCTGTTATACATGACTTCTCTTCCCCAAAACATTCAAGCAGATTCGTTAAAACAGTGGCATCTGCTTGGCCGTACAGCTTCACCTTTAGAAAGATCTGAGTAATTACAGATGACATTTTGAACATTTTAGAAATAACATACTGTCCCAGACCTATAATTTGAAAATTCAGAGCACATTAGTAGAATTGAGAAGCTTTACTGAAATATATACATTTTTATTATGTGAAAATTTGTTGTCTTTTTGCTCCTATTTTCTATAGCTTCTTCATGCAGAATAACAAAAGCTTTCACACAGAAGCATTAGACACGCCAAGCAAGCAAAGTAATCACTAGCGATAGCCATAGAGAACTCTGGACTTGCATTTGTAATAGGTCTTAGTGAGAAATAAAACAGTCAATTGAGATCCACTGAGCTTTTACAGCTTCTCAGATCTGGACTTTTATCTCATAGTCCTTTATTCAAATCCTCATCTGTTTATATGTATTTTTTGCACTTAAGTCAAAAAAAATCATCTAAAGAATATTTTATGCATGCTGTTTTCTTGAAGTTATTGTGTAATATCTTGTGGGGGGGAGAAACAGGAGCAAGCTAAATATAGCACTACAATATTGGTCTCAGTGGTGCATATGTCTAGCTTGCAAATTTGTAAACATTTACAAATTTGCATGATTGTTGCTGGCAGTAGACATCATCATTTCCGTGCTCAGAATTCATTACCAGTACATCTGATCATCTCCAAAACCTCCAAAGTAACACTCTTCATATAGACAAATAAAACTTCAATGGATTTACGCTACATTTAGGCTAAAAGTTCAAACTTGAAAGAGAAGGAAAAAAAAAAAAAACCACTTTCAAGATTTTTTCCAATGTTTCCAAAAGTCCTCTTATTTAAACATTTTGAAGCTTGAGGAAATCGTATTACCAATTCCCCGCTGTTAGCAGTACAGGCATCACAGGCCTGAAGTTTAGTGGAGAGAGAAGAAGGGAGCGTACACATGCGAGCATGTACACTTAGCAGTGGCTCTGCTACCTCTTGGCAGCTTTCTACATGATTTAAGCAAATCCAGCACCTCTGCTTGTGTTGGTGCTACCTAATATTAGAGTGGGCATATTTTGATTTCTCCAAGTAATGCACCTATTGCTGGCTGAGCTGCATGTCTGCTGCATGGGTAGGACGTCCAGTACTGCCCTCTCTTGCCCATGTACATCAGCTGAAAACTCCCTTCATCTGAAATCTCGAGTACACATAGATGGCTTCAAATCAGGAAGTGTGTTTATTTCTACGTGTTTATTTATTTATTTATTTATTTCAAGCATATTGCAAAAAGATCTCACACACACAGAGCCAAAATACTTAATTTGAGGGAGACAGTGTGCTCAGGTTTCAAATTATATCTTTTGTTTCAGTATCAGTGACTGAGGTCCTATAAACATTCTTGCATATCACTTTGTTCATTAGGCCCTGTTACTTTATTCATTAGGCCCTATTATTGTGTACAAAGAGTTTCCATACCTTCAAAGGTATGGACCATTGATGGTCATGATTTTGATGGTCCTGATCCATATCAAGATGAACTTTTCTTGAGGTCAATTAATTTCTTCAAGCTATAAGTCTGCATTTGGTCCTCAGCATATACGTCAGCATAAAGATAGAAAAACAACATTATGAAAGATGAACCTATGGATGAACCTACATTGGTAGAAATAGGAAATAACCTGCATGACCTTGCATGTCTGCCTATTACATATCAAGCGGCTGTTTTAGACCATGGAAGCAATTCTGTGCCAAAAATATTTGTAGCTGCTTTCCTCTGTTCTTTCTCTGAGTGTGAATACCAGATGTTTTTGAAAGAAAAAGCTGTATCTATGTCCTCCATATCTGCAATTATTTCTCAACAGCAGTGTTAAATTTGGTATAGGCACCCTATTACATTTTTGCTTAGAGATTTAATTATTTTGTGTGTGTGTGTTTTTAAATACATTTCTTGTGCTTTAGAAAAGGTACCTAATTTGTAAGGTGTGCTTCCCCTTCCTGCCTCCTCTTTTAGTATCCTAGTCCAATAAATATTGATATTCACATCATTGTTAAGACTTTCATTTTTTTTCGAAGATCTACATGACAGAGAGTTATTACACCAAGTAGCCATTTTTCTTTTTTATCTTGCTGTTCCGAATGTGTTTGATTGATTTGCCAGTTTAAGCCCATTGCATTTACTACCTGTTAATATCAGTTATTAGCTATTATATAAAACTATTGGCTGGAAATACCAACATATGCTGGTAACTTACAGGATGCTTTTAGTTTGCACATGTATTTAGTATTGTTTTGGTTGAAAACAGGATTTTAGAGCAATGCAAAAAATCTTTTTCCTCACTCTGCTATGATTAAAAAGAATGGGGTGTAATGAAAATACTAAGATATTAGTAATACTAGAATCTTTTCCACAAAAAAAAATCATGAATACACAACCATTCCTCAAAAATATTAAACTGAATTACCAGTTCCATCTTGAGTATTGGAATCTGTTCAAAGTTCTGAGAATTTAAAAGGTAAGTATTGCTGTCAAAAATGCACATGAAATGACTCCTTTGCATCTTTTCCATTTTGCTGCCTTTTTTTAAGCCACCAAAGAAAGCACTCTATAGTGCTTTTTCTAAAACCAGAGTTCTGTATATTCCTAGGACTGAGTTACTATGTTCTAGCTTAAGAAAAAATGCAAATGTGTTCATACTCCTTTTCTCTAAACTCCTTGATGAGTTTACACATCATCAGCTTTTTAAGTTGAAACTAGCTATCTTTCCTCAGAAGGAAATGTTGGAATTTGGTAGAAGGAAACTAGATAGGAGATAAAGATAATGGTATCAGGTATAAGGAACATAGTAGATCAAATTGATAGGAATAGGGTTATATCATAGCACCTTCTATCTATTCAAATAACATACCAGATATTAAAATACCATGTCCAACTCTAGTATTATCAGAGACTTGTTCTCCTTTCTGCTCTGATAGCAGTGACTCTAAAATGCTAAGGAAGGTCAGAGAAATTGCCCTGAAAGATTCAATGGCTATTTGACAGATTTTGTAAATGCCATGTATAAAAACAGAGTCAAGCTGTAGATTTTTAAATACTGTGAGCCATTCTTAAAGCAGCTAGTCAGAAATTGAATGAGAGGAATAGCCACCTTTGATTCAGTCCAGAGCAATACACAACACTATTGCACTCCTGAGGGTTTCTGCTGCTCTTAAAGATGTGTGTTCAAAAGCAGTGTCCTCACAGAAGGAAAGAAAATGAAATCCATGCAGTAAAATTTGACTTCAAAAACAAAAGTTAGCAGAAAAGAGGATGATTAAAATGAGACTAAAAAGAAGCCTTTAACTGTGCTGAACCCTGGAAAAAACAGATTAGAGGCCTAATGTAAACATGTATCACCTATCGAAAAGGTGTATCACCTATCAAAATGGAAAGCCTACCTCTGTTTAAGAACCAATCTAGTAGGATAAATAGGACAGTAAATGTATACTGACTTGCAGACATGAGCTGCAAAGTCATGAGAGTTCAAATAAACATGAGAGTTCAAATAAAATTAAAAAAAAGGCTTTTATAAGAACCAATTAAAATGATTTTACTTAATTTAGTCATGCAATAATAAGTAAGTTCAGAGCATAAACAATGTAGGTAATTCATGGCCTACAGGGATACGAAATATACGGAAAAGCCTATTATGTGATTACAAAAGGAAAAAGAAATATAGAAATCAAGAATAAAGATTATTTCAAAGAAACATTATCAGGAAAGTAAACTAGAAGGGCCTAAGTGCATTGTTTCAGGAAGGATATGATCATTTGTATATGGGAACCTCTGCATGAATGTTACTTGTCAAAGCATAGTAGCCAATGCCAGACCCTCCTTTTTGTTATTGTAACAAAATAAAATACCTTAATTTATATGAGGTTATTAGGTATGGTTTTACCAATTTGTTTCATATTCTTTGGAATACTGAATACTTTATGCTCCTATGCTTTTGGATAGTTCAAACATGTTGCTTGAGGGAAAGCCCCAATACATCTCTTTCTGTTTTCTGATCTTGTAACTTCTGCTTAGATCACCTTAAAGCTAAGTTGACCTCAGCTGTCTGCACTAATCATTTGCACAGGATATATTAGTATTCATAGTCTTATCCTATCTATATATTATATTAGCAGCAAGGTACTTAGGTAAGTTAGAATTAAATGTATCTATGGAGGAAGTTAGAAATAACAAGATGATCTTGAAAAAGTGAGTTAATTGCAAAAGAGTCAGAAAACAATTGTCTCTGCAAAGTTGTAATTAAAACAATCAGGGAGTATAAAAAAGTATTTTATTTATTTTAACTTGTATCAGAGCAATGGAGCATGCTGATGATGTTAACATTTTTAAGGTGCCAAGTATGTACTCAGAGAATTATAGATTCTTAAGTCTATATCTGGCAAATACAGTGGAAATTACTAGATGTATGAGTAAATTTGATATAATGGAGAAGATTTAATACAGTTTTGAAAGAAAGAAGTTATATCTCACAGTTGCATTAATTCTTCAAAAGAGTCAGCAGGAATGCAGGTATGTGACTAGATTGCTGTGAAGGTTTTGGCAAAATTTTCTCATTAAAAAAAGCTGTTTGAAAAGACAAGAACATGAACAAATGAAGTCAGCTTGCACAGTGGAGAGAGATTAGCAGTGAGTTGCTTGCAGATTTATACTGAGATTATTTTTGTTGCAAAAATGTGGTAAGGGAGGGTGGCAGAACTACTGATGACTGAATTATTCAGGTCAGATGAAAACAACCACAAGGACTTGCAGAAGGGCAACATGATATTGAGTAGGTAAGTGATTAAATGGCCTATGATATTCATTATTGAAAAAGAAGAGGAAACCCTAATACACAAAGCTTAGGTTCTTTTTCACTTGTGCAGATTATGATATACCCTGAATGGATGTATCACTCTGAGCTGTCTACAAGCTGTCCACAGATCTTTTTCTACAAAGTTTAAAAAGAAATTCCACTTAGTTTTTAATTTTTCATTCAAAAAAGTTCAAATAATTTCAGAAGTGGAAAAAAAAAGAATTGCTTAGAAGATAACAGAAAATGTAAAACTATCACTGTGACAGTCTATCTTGAACATTCTGAGCGCCCTGAAGCCTTGGCCTGTGAAATTCTTAGCCATAATTTCACAAATGTAATGAATTATACTGAAGAAATATGATTTTGCACTTGTCCTTTTCTTACAGTCTTAAGAATTGTGTATTGGCCAGCATCAGAGACAGAGGAACATAAGAGCCCTTGGTTTGCCCAAAATAGTGATTCTTTCATTATCCTCTTAATGTAATTTCATGCTAATTATGCATCAGAATACTTAAGAAGAGTTTTTCACTTTTAAGAAAGTGATGATTTCTTCCCCATTGTGAGATACTAATGACACTATATTTAGTATAACTTTAAAATGATCCTGATAGGCATGAAAATACTAATTCAAAAGCTGAGGATAGGTTGAGACTCCATTAGGAGTTGTACTTTTGGATGTGCAGGGGAATTTAGTATATGGAGAATCCAAAGTAGGTACAGATACACTTGGTTTTACCCCATACTAAGGACCAGCTTTAAATTACCTGGCCTAGTCTGTCGTGATTTATCAGCTGGCCAAGTCCCAGGGATGCTGGTGCACCACCTCCTGCGCTCCATAATCTCCCTATGCCTTTCTACCCACTTCAAACATATTGCCCCTTGCATCACCTCTCACTGCAGAAATGGAAAACAAAATGTTTAATGCAAGGCTTTGCTTTGCTTCAGACCCAAACTGAGAACAGCTCTGCATGCTCTAGGAGGGAGAGCTTTAGTCAGCTGTGTGTGATTAATCACACTCCACAAATTATGCTCTAGAACAAAAAGCCTGGCAATATCTAGCAAAAATGTAAAGGTATGGTAGCACTGGATAGAGTATGTTATTGACAAGAGATGGTAGAAATGGTACAGTGCTAAAAGCTGATAAATGAAACAGCGAAAGTGAAACACATCATGGTCTTGTGATAATTTTCATCACTTAAAAATGATAAATCATTAGATGGAAATGTAAGGTGATGGAAATGTAGAAAGCAAGATAGCTGATGCTTAGTGTAGAGAAAGAAGAGGGTACAATTCTGACATGTGTCTGAGCCTGCATTAAATTGTCAGTTCAAAATCAGTTTTCTTTTGTAGTTTTCCTTCATCCAATACTGTAGAAATTAAGGGTGGAACCCAAAATGATTCTTATTTGTTTCCAGAGAATACTGGAAATGCATGTTCCTGTTCAAACATCAGTACCAGTATGCTAATTATATTGCTTTGGAGCTTTATTGTATGGCCCCTGATTAATTATCCCCAAACACTAGATGATCACAAAAGTGCATCGAACTTTGTCCTCCCTGGGATTCTGAGATGGTAAAGTTGCCTTTTGGAATCTTAGAATTAACAGTATCATTTGTACTTAAGCATGATATTGAACATGACTCAAAAAGACCCGCTCTTATCAGTGCCCTAAGCCATGCAAAGCTATTCAGCCAGATTTCTCCATTGAATCAAGAGAGGGTAGTAGTGTAAAATAAGCTTTGGTTTTTTTCCCTTGTGTTTTTCTGGTTGACTGAAGATGTATTTGGCTTGTGAAAAAAAAAAAAAAAGGTAGGTGAGAAAGGTCAAATAGGTTATAGGTATCATTTAAAGCTTATATTTTATATTCCTGTAAAAATATGAACAAAATGCTCAGAAATAAAAATAGCCTCTTTGTATTATTCCTTTAAAAAAGAAGAAAAAAGAACATATTTAATGCTTTCCCTACTTTTGTTTAGTTGGAATATCATTTTAACCTCTTCAGAATAGCTAGGTCACTTAGGCCTGTATATCATATAGCCATTTTTAGCTCTTTGGTTGTTTTCCACTTCTGGAATAGTAGGCTTCTTGCAGTTAAACTTCCTGTAATTATTTTTTTTTTCCCTTGCTTTATAGGCTGTGCATGTTTGAAGTCTTTGAAGAGTAAAGATTCTTGGATCACTGAACGATCCATGGTCATAATTATTGTATGTTTTGCTCACCCCCCACCCTTTTCTTTCTGAGAAGGAGGATATCAGAGGGTAACAATTGTCTGGAAAAATGGTTCTGTGTTGGTACAGGTCTTCCCTGGTGTACAGAGAGTTAGGACAAATTGTGATGAATCTCTGTGCCTTCCTTTCTAGCAATATGTCTTCTTGCTTGCATAGGCTGCAAAGGCATAATGCAGCGATGACTGTCTTGGGGGTATGAACTTTGATAAACTGGTTAATGGGGCAGAAAACAGTGTTTTGTCCTGGGCTGATTCATCCTATAGTTAGAAATTGAAATGACAGTTCCATGTGGAGTTGAACTGGTTGTAAGGCAGCATCGCTACCTTTGGTTGTGATTATTAGGTAGAGCTGTAAAACAGAGACATCAGAGCTTCGGTGTGTAATGTTGCTGAAACCAGTGTGAAATTTAGCTAATTAGTCTTACTAAGAGTCTTGTATAATGAATAGAAGAAGTGAACATATTTAAAAGGATGATTCAGAACTGGTTAGTCTGAATGTTTATCAAAGCAATGGCAATGCAAAGAAATAAAAGTCTTCTGTTACTGTTTGCCAGTGAAGAATGCATTTTTTTTGGAAGTAATCATCTGATTGCTTGTGTTACTAATGAATATGCTGGTGGAAGAATTCGATATTGTGTATTCATGAATTTGGCTTTAATTATAAATAAAATAAATGTATAAATAATATAACATCATTAGCTCTATACAAATCTTTCAATAAACGTTAATGTTTTAATTCAAAATAACACTAACATATACTTCATATAAACATATTGTCAATCATCAGTTACATGTCATGTTTACTGAATGGTATCGAGCTAATCTGTTCAAGTAACTGCAATTTTAGCAACTGGTACATATACAATTTTATCTTATATTACAGTTTTGTACCCAAACAAATATGAACCCAAATTCATACTGTCACAGTGTCAGAAGAGGAAGAACCCATTGCATATTTGGTCTTCTTTCACACATGTACAATGGTGTTCCTCAAATATTTTGGTATTGACTTTTGCCTATGGTGAAACCCTATTTTGAGACCTATACTTTCACATGAAACATATTTACTAAACTCAAAACTAGGTGTTTTGAGCTATCCAATGAATTAGCTGGAGTTGCTGGATTTTGCTTCTCTTTATGTCATAAGAAGCATCCATGAGAAAGATATGAAGACGGTTGGATGGTCCAGGCCCAGATATGAAAGAGAATTTTTCTTAAGTAGTATTGAAAAGAGAAGAAAAGTCTACTAACATAAAAAAATGAATGATTGCAGAATAAATATTGTTTTATATAAAAAGGCTACATTTAAAATGAAACTACCTGTAAATCCCTAAAACTCAGATTGAAATATTGGAGAAGCTCAGGAGGAACACTGGTAGTAGACATAACATAAAACTATGCTTTTGATATTTTTTTGTGACTTTTGTAAGTCTTTTTCTATTTTATTATAGCTCTTGAATGAATTTAGCCATTGTGCTTCTAAAGCACAACTTGTTTTTGTTCTAAGTTTGCCTGGAGTTTAAAACGAATAAAAATGACTGAAAAGCAGAAGGAAGATCAGTTCTGCAAGAGTGGTGAATCAAACTGAATTACTGTAGCAAGGAAATCTCTCAAGAAAATTTTAAAGAAAACTGTCATTTGATATATGTTCAAGGACCCCAGAAGTTGGTATATTTTCCTTTTAATCTTCAGGTATCTGACTGAGGCTAGCTCTATGTATTACTAGCAAGGTTTAAAAAAGGAGAGGATCCTGTGGCCAGTAGCTTATGATACCTGCCCCTCTGGCAAAAGGAGATCTATAAATGCAAGAAAAAGTCCAATTTATTTGCTGTGTGTATTGTCAGTTAAGCTAAGGATATTCCTAATTGTTCGTCATTTGATATTTGCTATTTATGAAGAAGTACATGATAGCCATAAAGACCATGTGAACCTTCCTGCTGCTCTGCCTTTACTTCTAAGCAGGCATCTTGAAGTGTTTAGAGGGCTGGCAGTTGAGCTGTAAAATCTGGTAATTCTAGCAATTGCATTGCTAATGACTTGCTAAGTCTATATGCCTGTACAAACGATGGATGCACTAGAATATTACCAATTGATATAAGGTCTGGAGAGACACGGCACAGTCTCTGAATTGTTTATTTGTTGGTAAAGTCATTACTAGGGCAATGTGGAAAACTACCTCATCCCAATACCGTGCTAGTCTCTGGATGTAAAGCAATTGACTCCTAGCAAATTATTAAATCCCATGCTATAAAACTCTGAACGTGAAGAGACTGACTTTTCAATTGTGAATCTTGGATTCATGTGATAGAAGCAGCAAAGTGTTCAATAAAATACTTTCCTAATAATTGGCTAATAGTTTTGCTCCCACATACCTTGGGATGCTGTATTTTGTGATATAAAATGTATTTGCTATCCTTACCTAAATTTTTGTAAATTATGTGATTATGTACATTACTCACATATGTGTTTGTGACACATCTATGCAATATTCTTCATCTACACAAAGGGGAAGCTATACAGCTGAAAATATCCATCAAATTAAAACCAGAGACTGGTATCCTGATATCTTGATAGGAGATTGTATATGTTTCATAAGCAATTTCTCTGTTGGGAAAAATTGTTATTCTCCGTGTGCTTCCATTGTGTGTAATACTGCACAAACATGTTTTTTTCCATCTCCTTGAAGCCAGTACTACTTATTTTATTCAATCTTTTATTCATCTTAATGGAGCTAAATACTTTAAATTGAAACAAGCATTTTCAAAATTTTGAGTAATATTCATGTGAAGTTGAGGCGACCACTAACACCCTTAGGCAAATACAATGATAGAGGATATGTGAGGTCTGGAACTCCTAAAGAATCCTAGCAGGAAATTTCTTTTGGTTTATCTCTTTTGGAAGTGTTGCAAGAGGTGTGAGAGAAAAAATAGGTTGTTTGTCTTTAGAGGAAAATGAAGTCTGTTCCTGCCAGTTCCAGAAAGAATCAATATGCCTGTCCCAAGAGTTTGGCAATTAGAACAAAACATGAGATTAAGATCATAATAAAGAGAATTAAAGTAATGGGAAGTGATTTGACTCACTTAAATTAAACCATAAAGTTGAAATATTCTTGCCTAAACCCAATAGTTAGGAAGGATTCAAAAGCTCTGAAAGGTCTATTTTTCTTTGTTTTTGTGGATTCTTTTTGGTACGTAGATTTTTAATGGATCGCCTCTCAGCTGTCTCAAATCTAAACTGCAGGTCTTTGCTTTCAAGTATCTTTCAAGTTTTTGCCCTGAACAAAAAAAAAGTAGAATCCTGCTTGTGATTTAACCCATTCTGTCGTGTTCACCACTCATATGTTAAATTTCTGTTCTGTGCCTTTTTGTCTCCTATTTCAGAAGAGCTCCACATACATATAAACAAGTCTCCTCTGTTGTCATTCCTCTAATCTTTCTTAAAAATCTTTTTTTTCTTCTTTTAATGTAATTCCTGTAGGTATATATGCTATAGTTTTTGGAGATGCTGTTGCTGATTTTTCTTATTTTTCTCTTGCAGTCTGTTGCATCTCTGTACACTGCTACTTCTTTTATTAATACTCAGGTAGTGAACTCTCTAGATCAACAACTGTCAGGTGTTTTTCAATCCTTCTGTGTTTATACAGTGCTTAGCTCAGTAGGGTTCTGATCCAAAATTGACTCTTAAGTACTAAGGAAATACCAATTATAATTTTAAATTGGATATCAGTGCTATTATATGAGTTGCAGTCGAAGTTATAAATACTGACCTTGGTACCTTGCTTGACTTTGTCTCAGATAATATTCTCCTCAGCAAGCTAGGAATATATGGGCTAAGTGAAATAAGTATGCAAAACTTGCTTTCCAAGCCAGTTGTGTTGCACGGTTGAACTAGAAAGGATATATCGATGAGATATATTTAGAGATTTTTTTCTGTTATTTTTGTTAGTGTTTATAACAGTGAATCAGAGAATACCAATATTAAATGGCAATGAACTTAAAGAGATTGTGGCAACTTGCAATTTGGAGGGTAGGATAAGCTTTGGAACCACTGAAATATTTTTTGAGAGGCTTCTCTAAATATATATAAATACATAAATATGCACACATATACACATCTGCTTTCACACAAATATGTATTCTGTATTACAGAATCACAGAGTTGTTGAGGTTGAAGAGGATTTCTAGCGTTCATCTGATCCACCCCCCCTGCTCCAGCAAGGACACCTGGAGCATGTGCCATCAGATCCTGCCCCTCCCTGTCCCTACTAGAGCTGAGTAGAAGGGCAGAATCACCTCCCTTGACCTGCTGGCAACACTCCTCCTGATGCAGGCCAGGATCCCATTGGCCTTCTT
>JAVCKT010096416.1:0-13116 GCA_032273925.1 Rhynchotus rufescens
AAACTTATTCCATGGGCTAATTTCTGCCCACAGTGGAGCAATTCCTTGGATCATGTGCTCAGAAACCCACAAATGCTCAGACAACTGTGTTTCTGTTTTTCATTTAGTGTAACTGAGTTCTCTACAGCTGACTTGTATTTCTAGCATGCATGTTCAATTAAAGATTTTTTTTGAGAGTGCTCAGAGCAATGATTTCTTGTTTTAAAGAGTACCTTTTTATTACAAAGGAAAATTGTGTTTGTTCTTGTTAATCCATTAAATATCATATTGAATAACTCCCCAAACTTGTTCTGTTTATTTATTTATTGGTCTGTAGCTCCCTTGATCCTCCTCCTTGAGGACGGGAGTGTTTGCTGTGGATCCCAGCAAGCCCTTGCACTTGCCATGGCCTTTCGGAGGTGACCGAGAGCGTCTCTGCGGCCGCCTTGGCCACCTCCCTCGGCACCGGTGCGTCCTCCTGGCAGGCTGCGCCCAAGGGAATGTGGCCATTCCGCTGTTTCCCTGATCCCTGACCTGATCCGCCTCCATGAGGGTTAAATCTGCCCTCACCCAGGCTTTCCTTCGGGTCTCGGGGCTGGGACTGCTGGAGACTGATCTTGCTAGCGTGTGTAGAGGAGAAGGAAGCACCGAGAGTAACTTGGGCCCATGTCTCCTGTCCCCAGGGCTCCTGCTACGTTCAACACCACAGCCATTAGTCTTCCCTTTGCTGCTTGTTGGCTTGCTGAAATCCTCCTTGTTGCCTTCTCGCATCCCTTTCCAGCCTGAAGGGCAGACAGGCTTTGGCTCTCCTGCACCACACCTGCGTGCTCGAGCAGTGTTTCTGGATCTCCCCTGGTCAATTGTCCTCACTTTCATCTTCTGCACGTGAGGTTTGTCAGGAGAACCCTACCCATCCATGTGGGTGTCCTGCTGCCTTTGCTTGGCCTCCTGCTCTTTGGATTGGACTCCTCTGTGCTTTCGAGTTCAGATGTTCATTGCAGAAGCCATAGAAAGATGAATGGGAACCAGCGCTTGGCATAAGAACTGATAAACCTCGTTGGAGCTTATCCTGAACCTCCGGGAGTGCTGCCTTAGATTGCCAGCACGCTTCGTGAATATCAAGTGCATTTCAGCAGTATATAACTGTGATAATCTGTGTCATTTTTTGTTCCTTCTAGGAAATGAACCCAAGAAGTAATGTGAGGAGCCATGTGCAACACTGTCACAGCTGGAATTTGCTAAAAGATTGCTTTACCTGTAAGTTTTGCTTTACTCTTGTTAAGTAGGGGAATATATTACTGAGGTGGGGGGGAAAAAAAGTTATATTTTGATATTTTTAACTTGCAGCTTGATGATGAAGAAAGCCCTGCAAAACACCTTATGTTTAACACCTGCTATAACTAGTTTGCTGTGCCCTAATGAAGGGTAAAGCAGCATTTTGTTCTCTGGTATTAAGTTTTTGACTCTCGTGAGAGCGCGATACAACATGAGAGCATGTATCATGATATATTGTACATGCATCGTGACATGTACAATCTGTCACGTGTATATGCATCAGATTGTCATCAGACCTGTGATTTTTGCAGGTGACAAAGCTGGTCAGCAGAGTTCAGCAGTTGTTTAGAAGTTGTAGTGGGGAAGGTATTCACAAAGTGTCTGAAAACTGACAGTAGCTGCATGTTTCTATAAAAATAAGTTTCTGATTTTTTTCCTTTACCTTGTATTTAGTATTGCAAAGTAAATAATTTAGTTATGCTATAACCTGCAACCAAATTAAACTCAGCTAATCTTTCACACTTTAAACTTTCTATGAAGTTTCAAAAAGTGTTTTAGTGTTTATTTCTAAGTTTGCCAAAGTGCGTCTTTGTCTTAGCCTTTCTGTACTGCTTTGATGTATGGAACAACCACAAGTTAAGTGTAAATGCTAGGCATTTTTTATCAATTTGATTTTCAGTTTTGTGCTTGTGTTGAACGTTAAAAAGAGTTTTCTTATCCTCTGTCTAGTGAGGTAATAAAGTGATGCCTTTCCCTTGCTCTCAAGAGCTCCAGAAACATGTTGTTATGGGACTTTACAATCACTTTTGAAAATTCAGTTCTTTTCATTATCTTTATGTATAACCTTATATTATTCTGTATTCATAGAATCAGACTAATTTAGGTTAGAAGGAACCTCTAAAGGCTGCCCAATCCCACCCTGTGCTCCGGGCAGGTCAAGTGAGACCAAGTAGCTCCGGGCCATGTTCATTTGAACCTTGAACACCTCTGTGAATGGAGGTTTCTCAACCACTGAGCAACCTGTGCCAGTGATTATTTTTTATTTTTTATTTTTTGTTGTTAGCTAATCAGAATTTCTCTTCTTTCTATTTGTGTTCCATGCTATTGTAGCTTATAGTCCTGCCTCTCTGAGATTAGTTTGGCTCTTTCTTTTCTGTCCTTCGGGATCAAGTGCTGGTAGGAAGCAGTGGGGCTTCTCCTTAGCCTGATCTCCTCGAGGTCGGACCAGCCGAGTTCTCTCAGCCTGCCCATGTGTGTCGTGTTCTTCAGGCTCCTGCTCCGCTTGGAGACTTTCTGCTGGACATAGTAGATGTGGAATGAAAGAATGTGAAATTTGAAATGAGACAAGAAGAACTTCACGAATTTTTATAACGATTAGAGCTCAGTTTTAAAAATTCTGTCATCAAATCTTTGTTCCTTTCACAGAACTGCGCCGAGTTACAGGGGTGACATTTGCTTGTGCTTCCGGAGTTGCAAGTATTGTCACACTGACTGTGTCTGTGAGGGTGCCGTCAGGCACGTGGGGTGGCAGTTCCGGCACGCGCTTGGGCTCACGCGCTCGAGAGAGCCGCAGCTTCGCAGGAGCTTCGGGGATACCGGAGCGCCTCTCGTCACAATCTCTGTTCTTCCATGCTGTACCACCCGTGCTCAGTTACAGGTTGTTGTGAACATCAGGGATTTGAGAATAACTGTGGGCTACAGTGTGAACAAGAATGGCAGAAACCTGGCTCCGTTCCTTAAGAAGATTCATGTGGGCCAAGAAACTCTGTGGTTTTTTTTTTTTTTTTTTTTTTTCTAAGAAAGCGTTTCTTTTTTTTTTTCTTTTCTTAAACCTGTGACTCTAGAATTACTACTCTGGTCCCTTTCAGTAGTGGATATTTATGTACCTCTAAGGGTCATTTGAAATGTTTATGCTGTCTGATGCGCTAATAAGAACGAACAATGACTCCTTTCCAACAAATTACTAGCGCACTCACTTTGCACCTTCTGTTCAGCTGGGTTATGTGCAGCAGCACTGTCAAGAGGAGCACGTTAGACTTTTGCCTCCGTTATATAAGTACTGAAAGGCCAGCAGGACCATAATTTCTTCCTAAATGCTTCATTTGTGCAGTTTTGAGCAGGAGAATTTTAAAAGGCTGAGCATATTGCTGGCAATTTATGCAGAAAGTTCTTTATGGAAAATTCTGACCAGGAGGATGCTTGCAAGCTATGATTAGATTAAATAAGAGTAATTTTTTTTATGATTGACATCAATCTTTATCAAAGCGAAAGCCAGAACTTTCACCTGAGGCTCATCAGAGTTTTTTTTCAAGTTACTTTTTCTTTGGTACTTCTTGCCTTGTTAGTGAAGAAATAAGGACTCTGGAGAAATTGCAGTTTTATATTATTTTAGTTTTAGTGTTGTACCTGCTGCATTAAGTCTAGCTCACTGTAGCAATGTGCCTCAAACAGAATGAGAGCCCGAGGAAAGAAGAATAAGGTAGTTTGTTCGGAGTAGCTTCTGACCGGTACTATGTGCAGGCCTCAAGGAATAACATGCCTTATATAACCAATCAAGCCTTGCTCGCAGGCCTGTGAATGAGCAATTCCTGCTCTGTTTTCTCTGAGTTCTCTTTGAATTGGTTGTCAATAAGTTAATGCAGGTGGGACCATGCTTGTCTCTTCACAGATGAATAGGCTGGACTCTTGCAAGTGGATGAAAACCTCTATAGATGTGGTGCTGAACACACTCACTTGAGCCTGTGTGGCAGCGTCCTTCACTGCCTCTACACATCAAAACAGCCCATATGTGACTTCCATCTGAGGGCTGTAGCTGATTTCATAATTGATGTATTTGACCACCGTTTTTGTACAACTGGAAGAAAAGATAACTTGGGGGAGAAGTGGAGTATTACACATTGTGGGCCCAAGTTGCTTAGAGAGAGACATCTGATGGCATCAGACTTGAGTTTCTTTCCACTTAGTGTTGGCCTTTTTGGTTAGGGATAATTCCACTCTAACAATTACTTGGATACTGATGAAATTATTTCAATTACGTATTTATAGAGTCTGATCAGATCTGATTCTAGTCACATTAATAAGCATGGTAATATTGTCTGGTACTATATACAGATAAGTAATACATAACTTAATGAGATTTGTGGATCCTGCTGGCTTGTTATAATAAATTTATATTTTTTCAAAGGGAGATTGACTATATAATTTCTATTACTGAAGACTGAACAAGAAAACAGAAAGGTTTTCTCCTTTTCTCCTCGCTGCTAGATTGTTCTAGGTTTGGCTAGTGGCCAAACTTCATTCTGTCTTATCCTTCTAAACTATCAGACCATTAGGTACTTCACGCTTTTCTATGTAAAATAAATAATAGGACAAGGTATACTTATGTTGATAGAAACACAACAATTTCTAACTATGATAGCCAATCATACTTGACAGAAACTTGTGAACACAGATGTTCTGTTTACACAGACAAAATGCCAAATTATGCCTCTTTATGAAAGGCACGTTTGCTGATTCGTTGTGACAAGAGTTAATCACTTTTTTTCTAAGTACTTTCCTTGCGGGATCTCTTGGGTGCTTAGTGAGAGATGAAGCTAACCCAGCTGAACAACCCAAAATGCTGGACCTCAATCAATAGCGAAAGTTTTCCAAGGAGGTTTTGGCATAACTCTTCCTGTTTGACAGAGATGAAAATTCCTCTGCTCTTCCCATGGCTTTTGGCTGTCTTCTGGAACTTAAATCTCATGTGTTACCTGGTTTATGCTCTTTGATCAGCTTCTGTGAATGCATTCAGAGGAATGCAAGGTTTAATTTTGGCATTTTTGCATGCGGTGAGCATCTTCCTGATCATAAGCTGATACCAATCCATCGTACAGATTAAGGAGAATTGAATCATTGCCAAGGTTATTCATCTATTTCTTCATAACTTATTATGTGGAATCCTTTTTGTAAGGGATATGTTGGTAAATATGAATTGATAATCTGAACTGATGACCCTAACAAATACTGCATCTGTCCTTGGTGTTGCTGAGTATAATTTACTTTGTAGAGACATAATTTCATGCCATGTTAAAATGAGACACAGTTTGGCTGAAGGTGAAAGAAGGAAAGAAGGAAAGAGATGCTGTGAAACTTCTGTGTTTTTAGTATATTTAATAGCAGGGTGTCACCAGGAGGGATGAAGGCAGCAGTGAGGAAAAAACTGTCCAAGTTAAACTTGATGACACAGGGAAAAAATAAAAATATTTTACTATTTGGATTGTTTGAGTATGCAGAGTCAGGTTTTGCTGTAAGTGTAAACGTCCACCATCTCAGTTTGAGAAAATCCGTGTTATAAAATGTTGCTCTTGAATTCAGGCACAGCGTTCATAAGCCGACAGACATATCTTCATTAGCTGCTCTTAGACATAAGGAAAGCTTGGGGATTTGGGCATCTGTTTTGGAAATTAAAGAGAATGCTTGATCCTACACGCAATGAACAATGCTAAAACTGAGAAAGCACCAGTCCCTGGTAACTGTGTATTAAAATCATCCTAATACAGATAAACAAGAATTAGAGCATTATAATTATCTGAAACTATTTAGGATGTGGCTTGGACTCTCTGTTTCTCCATTGTTTTGTCTGAATGTAAAAATTGCCTTTGAACCCTATTGTTTGAATTGAAATTCTTCTCTTGCCTTAAACTTCTCCTGTTTATCAGAGGAGTGTTAATCCATACTAGCATTTCTTATCTCTTTTGTTAGTGTTTTTTTTTTTAATGTAATCTCAATAGCTTTTTTGTTTGTGTTTTTGATTCTCATCTAAACAACGCAGTCTATGAGATAGTTGATGAGAGTGTTGTTTTGTGGCACGTTTACCTCTCATTCTATGTGGCTTGAGATGCAAAATCTATTTTTCAGCCTCCTAGCAGATAAAAATTTCAGCTCCTTTATCAGTACTTGGTGCAGTGTGGAGGGATTCCTAGCTGCTACAGAGGGAAGAAGTGCAGCAGCATCTGCAGAACCCTCCCTGTTGGGACATTCACCCCTGAAGTGACCCGAGGAGCTGCTTTTAACCTGGTGCAGCAGGTCAAGCAGGGTCTAACTCCACGGAGGAGCCCAGTGTTTGTAGGCAAGTGACTGTGGTTTCTTTCTTCAGCCTGTCCACAGATTGATGTGTCAGAGAGTGGCGACTCTTCCTCCTGAAAACAATTTTGAAGGTGAGAAGCTACCAGTAAGAGTAGTGCAGTTCTGCAGGGTCATTCTTACCCCGATTCATTTACACATTCAGGACAATGATTATCACAATACCTGTGAGGATAATTCCAAGTTTTTTTCCATAGAATGATGACGCCATTGAGTTTTTATTGTTTTATTTTATCTTATTTTTTTCCTGGACCCGTTCATGCAAATGGTCCAAGGAGTCTCTGTATCTGCTGCCACATCAGTTTCCTAGAAAGAAATTCAATTTCTTTGCTAAGACTTGAAAGGAAGAGGCAAATCCACACTTCTATAATTATTTTGAGTGTAGCTTATTTTAGCCTATTTTGGAAAATCTTTGCTGTGTGTCACACAAACTCCCTCTCTAGAAATCAGGGATACGGTGTGAAGAGGTGCCTCTGCTCCAGAAATAACTGGTTCCTCCGGAGTGTTAGGTCTGTGCTGGCTTTTCCTTTTACACTCTTGTGTGTGTGTGCACTGCAGTGGCCAGGTCCAGCCTCCTGACCGTGCGGATCTCTGATAGGTTTCAAGTTATTTTCACATGTTGAATGACTTGTGTACTCTGCAGTCTTTAAAGTAGCCTCTTTGTGCAACTCTTGCTTTGTAAATAGTTGCAAAGTGACCATGACTATAGACAGATGGCTCAGTTGAGCAGAAATTAAACTGAAGGGGGACATCAAAACTGACTGTCAGACTGGGAAGAGGGCATTGTGAATGCTCCTGGCTCCTGTGTCTGTTGTTATTTTAGACATCAGTCCCTGTAAGAAGGT
The DNA here is from genome assembly GCA_032273925.1 of Rhynchotus rufescens. NCBI lineage: Eukaryota > Metazoa > Chordata > Aves > Tinamiformes > Tinamidae > Rhynchotus > Rhynchotus rufescens. The sequence goes on from JAVCKT010096416.1 coordinate 7,224, forward strand.
TTGTACTCTCTTTTGGTGAGTTGGGTGGTGGAAAAAGGCACCTGTATCAATGTAAAATCATAGTTTGCATCGTAGTGTGAAGAATTATCAATTTGCAGTAGAGGGATTCTGATCTTCTCACAGCATTTGTGACAGAGAATTAAGTCATAGCAGAACTTTTACTAGTGTTTCCAACTTTCAGATTCACTGTGCCAATTATAGCAGGAGTATTGGAAACTGGAAACAAAATGGAAAATGAGATGAGATTCCATTGGTGAGGGCAGAAGAGAGTCATTTTAGTAAGGGAGGTCCCGATGAAGCATCGGGTAACCTCTGGGTCAAGCCAGTTACTGTGAAACCTGCAGAGTTTGTCCTATAACCGTCTGGAACTCTTTTATGAAAAATACCCCGTTTTATTTGCAACAGCAGGAAAAATCAAGTAGCCAAACTGGGAGAATATTACTAACAGCTGACACGAGTGTGTCCAACGAGCTGTAACTATAAATGGTGGTTAAGCAGCTCTAGCTGACGTGTCTAGCAGATGCCCCCTGCCAAGTGTGGCCGGTCCTGACGGGTCCTGCCGGGGGGCAGGTGAGGACGGTCACCGTGTCCTGCAGCCCCCCGTGGCCCGGAGCCCTCCACCACGGACCTGCAGTGCCCGGGTCCCGAATCCTGGCTCAGCTTTCGGAGCGACCAGCACCGATCCGCCAGTCGCTGTAAGCAATTCCTGTGTTTGTGATCCTCGTTGCAGTGCAGCTGAACTATTATTAACTGTTATAAATTGGAATGATGCCGTGTTAAAAACATTGGAGAAGGCGGATTTGGAACTGTCTAGAGAGATCTATTCATAACCAGTTATAATTAAAAATTATTATTTTATAAGCTCTCATAAGCCTCGTCTAAGTCCTAGATTTCTGGATGTTGCTAATACGTCCTAGAAATACTTGTTTCAGCAGAATGCCTTGCCCCTCTGCTGATTTTTATTTATTTATTTTTGATACTGTGGCCTTAACTTGAGTGTGCGATTGAGTTCTTGACTCTAACTTTATGCTGTATGGAAAGTCCATCCTTTTATTAAGATATCAATGTTCTTCATTGCAGTTTCATCCTTCCTTTCCTGGTTCCTGATCGGCCATAGAATACTTATTTTACTTTTTCTTGGTATCATTCATTATTTTATTCATTTTTCTTTCTTCTTCATTCATCACTTCTAATGAAGCTGTCATTTTCATCCGCATTCCCCAGGATAGAAGTTGCGTGGATTCTGTAGTATTTAAGTGAGACTAACAGAGTGGGAGTATTCACAGTGAATATTTGTGATCTGTGACAAGTGTCTTTGTGAAGCAGTGACAGTTTTCTCAGAAAATGGAGAGAGATTTCATGGCAAGGCTTGCCTTTCACACACAGCAAGGTTTGCCTTTCACAAGGTTCTTTATCCTGGAGTTTTTTTGCTCATTCATCCTTTCTGGTCTCTCTCCTTTTTGTTGATTATTCAAGACTTTGATTTGATTCTATTAGGTTATAACTATTATACGTGTTTTTAATATTATTTTGAAATGGTTCATAATGGTGGTATGTTTCTTTTGCTGCAATAAATACACAAAAACACCCAAATATTCATTCTTGTTTGCACCATGAAATGTGGGCTGTGAATGGAAGAGAGGTGGTTATTTGCAGAACAAATTTATCAGCTTTTTTATGCAAGAAGTGGGAAACAGAAAGGCTTATAAAGTGCTTTTGAAACCAGTCAATTTATAGTTTTCTTTTGTAATTTTTACACAACATACTTGCTTATGTTGATACTGCTTAAAGTCCAAGTGCCTTAAAATCTAAAATATGCTAAACACGCATGGGCTGAGAATAATACTCTCCAGGCACAGCATTTTCTTGAAACACTTCAGCCCGTTTCCCTTTCCCTTCCTGCCCAGGTTGAAGGAATCCTCCTGGAGAGGCCGCTGCCCAGGGAGCCTCTTGCAGCTGGCAGTGCAGGGCAGCGCACGACACAGAGAGCGGCACTGGGATGGTCCCCAAAGGTGCCCAGGATTGCAGCTCTGAGGCACTGGGATAACATGCAGGCGCAGATCAAAACCCAGGTTGGTTGCCAGCCTAAGCTCCCAGCTCCAGGGGAGAATTTTAGCTTTCTGTCTCGAACGGAGCGCAGCTCCTGACCCGGTGCCGCTAATAGCTGTGCCTTAGCTGATGCGCTAAGAGAGGATGCAGTTGTCAAATATGATCATGGGTTTTACAAGGAATGCAGCTCCAAATTGCCTTGGGAACTTAGCAACAGCAAAGCTTTGCCTGCTCCAGGCTTTTCAGAAAATCCAAAGCCTGATCTCATGTTTAGGTATTGAATAAGTAGCGTCCAAAGGCAACAATCTTCAGGTGCAGAGTTATGAAAAGGTTGATTTTACTGCTCTTAAGTTCTCTTTATTTCTGTTGCAGCTGTTGCCTATTCCTAATATGGTCCTTATTAAACTAATATATAGTATAATTTATTAGTGATACTATCCAAAGTCTTTATTTTTGCTTTCCAATTTTGGCATTTTTCAACTGCTTTATGAATTTTATCTAGAAAAAGAGCTGTCTGAAGAGCAGCTGACATTTGGAGTAGTAGACTGATCTGTGCAATGACCTTCTCAATATAAGAAGGCAGATGATTATTATACCACAGGCATGTTTCTAGAAGTCTTCCAGGTAGCTGTTGGATTTCCCTACACAATTTTGAATTATCTTCCTCCCATACAAGAGTCTTATAGTCACCTATGTGTTTGTCTAATGAATTTAAAGTTTTTTTTCTTCCATTGAAGAAAATAGCTTTCCTGTACATCATTGTGGACTCTGGCAGAATGATCTGGTATCTGTATGTGCTATTTTGCTCTGCAGTTTATATTTTGAGATGGATGTCACTCTTGTGCATTTGCACACTGAGTGTTTTAATAAAAATTAAGAGCTATTGCTGCCTTGCAGCATTTATTGCTGAGTGTGTGAGCTTATGCTTGTGTTAGCTTCCCCTTCCAAATAGCTCCTTAGAGGAAAAATATAAAGCCTCAACACGCAAATGCCCATTTCCTATTCATCATGTTCATTCCATAGAGTCCCCCAGTGGCGTCGTGCTTCCCAGGCTGGATCTTTGCAGTGGAACAAGCTTGGGCTCTTTGCTCCTGAGCTGCGATTTTGATCATGTCTTCAGTAGCTTTTGAGGTGGAGAAAGGAGCAGGAATCTTGGAGGTGTTTCCCTGTGGTCTGCCCTTGCGGGGAGCAGGTCAGGAGCCCAAGAGCTGTGGTTGGGATTGGCCTGTTTGGCTTCTGTTTTGTCTTCTGGTGCCCCGTTCTGGCCACTGCTCATTTACCGACCTGAGGCCACAAAGGGTTTTTTAGATATTATATACATTTCTAGAGAGCCTTAGAACTGTTCGGTGTCTCCAGAAAAAATAACCTGACAATTTGTGATAGAGTAAGATATTCAGCAGTGCAAAATAACCACTCTTCATTATGTGATGGAAAGAAACTGGCCACCTTTATGGCATGGGGGAGAGAACAGCTAGTAAATTTTAACTTGTTACAGTCCCAACCATGAATTTAACTACTTTGTCAGCAGTAGACTGACAAATGTGACTCTTTATTAAGCTAGGTTCTCAAAAACATCTTTTGACTGTCTTCAAAATGCAGGTTTTTGGCAAGATGATATTCCTGTTTTCTCTAAAAATGTTCTTGGGAAAGATGACTTCAGAATGTGTATTGGAGAACAGCTCCAACTTTGCTCTTGATTGTTGGTGATTAATGTGGGCAAATGATGGAAAATTTTGCTCCCCAGAGGTAAAATAGCTGTGCAGAGAAGCCTGAGTCACCCCGAAGTGGTTAGTGAAACATAAAGGCCCTGAAACTGGTATGGGGCTTCTTGGATTGGATTAAGTATTTATGTGGCTGTAGAGCAAAGTGCTTTTTATAGCATCTTCATGTTGCACGGGAGTTCACTGTGAAAGTTGCTGCTTTTGTGGGGCTTTGAGCAGCATTCAGTTTTCATTGAGTCTTGGAGGGAAAAAAGAACAGCAGCCCGCTCGGGTTTGTCCTGCATCTTGCGGAGCACTCGGGAAAGAGCCGTCGCTGCTGTCTAATCCCGAACCTTGGATGCTGGGGAAGGTGAGGATGAGTGGCACAGATGCAGGGCTTAATACTAGGACAGAATTGTGTTTGCAAGGAAATAGGGAGGAAATATGTAAGATACATAATCTGCCGAAACACAAGGAAAGTATCGCTTGGGTTTGCATGGAGCTGTTTATGTTGAGAAATGCTTTCACTTCAGGAAATGATTTTATTCTGCTCTTCTTGTGTTTCCCCTCTACGAATTGCAACCATTAGACACCTATCCATGAAAAACTAAAAAGCGAAACACTCTATTCCCTGATCAAGAAAGCACTATGCAAAAAGCTGTGTAATTCGTGTTTTAGTGCACCTTCCCAGAAAGCGTTTGTAGATTTAAATAGAGCAGTCACTCTGCTCTATTTAAATAGAAATACTCTAAGTTGAGTATTTCGTTTTTTTCTGAATTTGGCTCCACTAAAATTAGAGATGAAACCACTCTATTGTGAGAGTGGTACTCCCATCCACATGGTAATTTCTCCACAAGACAATACACTAGTTTAGGATCTTTGCTTTGTTTCTGTATTTCATTTTGTGCTGTTTAGTGACTAGCTACAATAGAAGGATGAGAGCCCAGTAAATCTGGTGACAGAGGAATGCCCGGTATTGGTTACAGGCGTCTGCTTTTGGGATCCTGCCGTCGCTGTTGGTGAAGCGAGGAACTTAACGTCTTCCCTCGGGGCTTGCGCTTCCCAGGCCCTTAGTGCTCTCTATCCAGAGAGAAGGAAGAGGGATGGAGAAGCAAGCGCTGGTGCAGGGCTGCGTGTGCAGGAGTGCCGTATCCTGCATCCAGACTTAATTATCGTTGTCTAATCAGGCCCCGTGTCCGTGTTGGCTAAAGGAACAGCCTTTCCCAGCAGTTCAGGGTCATGAAACTCCCCGGGCGTGTGGAGCTGGGCGTCCAGGACGTGTCATTCCCGTTTTGCCCGTGTCCGTGCAGCTCTGGGGCACCTGGCAGGCGGGATGAGCTCCCTCGCCCCTGTCCCATCCCGGGCCCTGCAGACTGACCTCTTAATGGAGCAGCGTCCGTAACCCTCCTGCCAAAGGAGCAGCAGCAGCTCAAGTCTCTGGGGTTTGAGTTTGTAGGGAACTTGGATTCAGCAAATAAAATGGAGCGGCTTCTAAGGAGAAATCACACAATAGATGGCAATAATTTAGGAGTCAATAGTATAGGGTGTGTGTGTGTGTGTGTGTGTGTGTATGTCTATATGGTATAGCTGCAAGTATAGACTGCATCATGGCATTAAGGGAAGCATAATGTGTCCCACTCGCGTATAATCATCCTAAAGTTGTGAAGCCAGGAGATTTTGTGAGTTAAAGCCACCAACAAGCTCAAAGTCATTTTGCTACCTTTATAAACTTAGAATTCCACAGATCCTTTCCAGCTCATGCTGTTGTAATTTAATAGGAACCTTATCGTAGGGATAGTGACCCTTTCTGTCCCTGAAGCGGTGGGAGGAATTTCAAAGCCAAACAAAATGCAGCCTGAAGATAAGGTTAAAAACTCCCTCAAAACAGGAGGTCTCTTGTATCAAGCTATTTTCAGCATAAACTAATTACTGCAGGAAACTGATAAATTAGAAAAAGCAAGTTCTTGGACTATGGATATTTAGCCCAAAGATAAATTCTGCCCAGGTTATTTTGGAAGATAGGATGGAGAAAAGGGTGACTGGAGATGATAATGGGATGGAAATAGCTGTATTTTAATTTTGAAAGGAGGAGACCACAAATAAAGGGAAAATTATAATAAGCATTTATAGAGAAGAAATAGTAT
>JAVCKT010096417.1:0-13115 GCA_032273925.1 Rhynchotus rufescens
CAGCGGCTCTGGCAGCGGCGGGGCCGGCGGGACCGCTGCGAGCCCCGGCCCCCGCCCCCGCGCTTATCAGCGGCCGCGAGAGCGCCCGGGCCTTAATTCAAACCAACTGCGCCGCTGACGTTGCTAAATGAACAGGCGCTGCCCGGGGGGCCGGGGCGCTGCTCGCGGCCCCCAGCGCCCCCGGCCGGGCCCCGTCACTCGTCGGGGCCGGGGGGCTGCGGCTCGGCCCCGAGCCCCGCACGGAGCCCTGCACCGGGTCCCCCGGGTGCCCCCACACGGAGCCCTGCACCAGGTCCCGCCGGGCTGGCACTGCACAGGGCTGGGATGCAGCCGAGCCGCGGGGCACAGGACAGGTCTCTGCAAGGCTAAAACTGAGGCTGCAGGGGAGCCCAGGAGTGCAGGGAGAATCTGGGCACCATGGGGACATGCAGGGGGAGCCCAGGGGTGCAGGGGGAGCAGAGGGTGCACAGGCACCCCGGAGGTTCAGGGCAGCCTGGGGGTGCAGCATGAGAACAGAGCACTCAGGGAAACCAGGGTGCAGAGAGCCCAGAGGCGCAGGCGGGTCCCAGGGGACAGAGGGAGCCTGGGATGCTGGGACCCCAGGAGCTCCCTGGCTCCGCGGGGACCTCAGGATCCACCCAGGCAGGTGGGATTGGACAGGCTCAGCCGAGGGTCTACATGGTGCACGTGTAGTGGTGCTGGGTGCGCCGTGTTGACCCTCGAGCCAGGATGCACCAGGGGCCCTGGCACGGCTGCCCTCCTGCTGCCCCTCGGCCCCCTGCCCCTGCAGGGAGGGACTTGTCCCCTGCCCCCTGTTCCCCCTTCCGCAGGACCCCTGTGTGTGGGGTTGATGCTGTGGGTCTGTGGTCACTGCAGACCCCCTGTGGGGCAGTGGTCCCATTGCCAGGGCAGCGATGAGTGCGGGACCGGGCAGGGCTCCCCTTGGCACCGTCCCTGCCCCTCACCGTGGCCTCCCGGCTCCAGCTGGTCACCGAGCAGCATTGGCGGTGCTGTCGGCACGGCTGCCAGGCCAGGCTCGCCCGGCAGCCACGGCTCAGCGGGACCTGCCAGCACCGCTCCGCGGGCGCCGCGATGGATGGGCGCCGCATGGATGGGCACCCCTGGGACACGCGGGCCAGGGGCTGCCGGCCCAGACCCCGCTGCACCGGGTCCCACGGCCCCGCCGGCCACCGCAGCTCCCTCCGGAACCACGGCCGGTGCCTCCCGCCGCCCCTGCGCCCCCGGCACCGCCGGCACGGCCGGGCTGGCATATGGCTGGCGTGGCAGGATTGAGCTGTCATGTCGGCGCGGGGAAATTACCCCGTAACGAGGCGCGCTGCAGATTACGCTAATGAGAAAATCAAAACACAATTTAATTCCTGTCACCGCCTGATCGTCTTTAAATGACTCCATGCGGTTCTGACAGGCCTGCATGCTGTGCCCGCACGGCCTGCGGTGCCGCACGGCGCCCGCTCCAGCCGGCTGCGCGCGCCCGCCCCGGCACTGCCGCCTGCGCCGGGCCTGCCCGGCACCGCACACTGCCCGGCACCGCACACCGCCCGGCACTGCTCTGTGCCACTCTGGCCTTGCACACCTGCCCAGCACCGCTCTGTGCACTGCTACAGCCTTGCACACCCTCCAGCACTGCTCTGTGTGCCATTCCGACCTTGCACACCTGCCCAGCACTGCTCCATGCACCACTCCGACCTTGCACACCCGCTCAGCACCGCTCCATGCACTGCTACAACCTTGCACACACCCCCAGCACTGCTCCATACATTGCTACAGCCTTGCACACCCGCCCAGCACTGCTCCATGCATTGCTACAGCCTTGCACACCCACTCAGCACCACTCCATGCGCCACTCCGACCTTGCACACCCGCCCAGCACTGCTCCGTGCGCTGCTCTGGCCTTGTACACCTGCCCAGCACTGCTCCACAGAATCATAGAATTATTATGGTTGGAAAAGACCTCCAAGACCATCAAGTCCAACCACGAGCCCCTATGTGCCACTCCTGGCAGTCCTGTGCATTCCAGCGTCACTCCATGCACCGCTCCCGGACAGCCCTGCACATCCACACCAGCACCGCTCCTTGCTCCCAGCATAACTGCATGCACTGCTCCTGGCATCCTGGCATTGCTCTGGGCACCGCTTCTGCCCATCCTTGTGCTGTCCTGCCCCAGCGCTGCCGTGTTCCAGCTGCCACAGCCCCGTGGGACGGTGCCGATGGGAAGGCATCGCCTGGGGTTTCCTGTCTGCTTCTGCCAGGATGTGGCACCGGAGGCTGGCACCGCGATGCCCACATTGTCTTGGCAGTGGCAACTCGGGACACAGGCACCTTCCTGCCGGATACAGGGACACAGTGGGAGCAGCCTGGGAAAGCGGAGCTGCTGTCGGAGCCCCTTTCCCAGCCTGTGCATCCCGCGGGAGAGGGAAGGGGCACTGGGATCGGGAGCCACCTTGGCGGCCCCATCGCTGCAGCACAGGCACATGCAGGGTGCATGAGCAGGGTGCATGCAGGGTGCATGAGCAGGGTGCAGGTGTGCAGGGCGTGCGCCCGTGTGGCACATGCAGGACACGTGGGCATGCGGGGAGCACCCGCAGGGGAGCACATGAGGCTGCCCCGTGGCTGGGAGCTCCTGGCCCACGAGGACGCATGGGCCGTGGTGCCGCTATTGCCGCGGCCGTGGCCCCGCGCGGCCTTTGGAGATGGGAGGCCTCATGAGCCCTTCCTGAGTCTGCGCCGCACGCTCTCCCGCCTGGAAATCACTCGGCGCGGGGCTCACTTGGACTCCAGGATCCCAAAGGTCTTTCCCAGCCAGCAGGAATCCACGATCCAGCCCGGCGCCCCCAGCCCGCTGCCCATGCAAGCAGTGCCAGCCAGTGGCTGGCGAGTCCCTCGGAGCCGATGGCCGGCACTGGCCATGGGAGGTGCCAGCTCTGCCCATGCGCACGGCCAGCACCGGAGCTGGGGGAGCCGGCGCCCTCCCTGGCCTGTGCTGCACCCCTTCCCACACCCTCTGTGCCAAAGGAGGACGGGGCTTAAGAGGCAGGATCCACTCCGGCCTCGAGGTCCCGTTGCTGCCAGGGTGGGAACAGTCGCTGCAAAGACAACGGTGCCCAGGCTCAGCCCTGTCCCCTGGTGCCGATACAGGACGGTGCCCAGGGTGCAGAACAGGGCCGCGCTCACAGATGGTGCTGGGCAGTGGTTGGTGCTGGGACGCAGGGGTGGTGCTGGAGGGCAGGATGGCACGAGGACAGCACGGGCTGCAGGACAGTGCCTGGGCACAGGGTGCACAGCACAGGGGTACAGGACAGTGCCAGGGTTCGGGATGATGCCCAGGACCATGGGGGCGCAGGAGGGTGCCCGGGCGGGCGGCTGCGCTGCCGGGCACGACGCTCCCACGGCTCCCGGGGCTGCGGCGGCTCCCGGTCCCGGCGCTGCCCCGGCTGCCCCGCGGCTTCCGTCCTGGCGCAGCGCGGCGCAGGGCTCGGCGCAGCCACCTTGGCTATTCAGAGCATTTCCTGGGGTTTATTGTCTTCCTCTCCTTGTCCCACCTTCCTCGCAGGAAGCCCTGGTCCCGGCGGGGCTGGCGGCTCCGGCCCGGCAGCACCGTGCGCCCGTGCGGCCTGGGCCGCAGCCTCCCGCTGGCGGGAGCCACCGGAGCAGGGGCTGCGCTCCCGGGAACGCCGCGGCCGCCCGGGACCTGGCGGGACGGCGGCTCTGCGGCTCCGGCCATGCCCGTCCTGCGCCCCGGGCCCATCCCTCCAGTGCCGTGTGGGAGGGCACCGCGTGGCTGGGATCACTGCAGCCGCCCCGCGCTGGCGCTGCCCCTCGCCCCGCCCGGCCCCGGGGGCCCAGGCGTCCGGGCGAGGCCGGCACGGCCCTGCCGCGCCGTGCCTGGTGGCAGGGGCAGGGCCGGAGGAAGAAGAGCCGTTGCAGAGGAAGCCCCATCCTTCCTCCCGCTCCCGCTCCCATGCCGCTCTATTCTTAGCCCCGGTCTGTCCTGCATCCTCCCTGCCACAGGACAGGGGTGACCCCCCCTCCAGCGCGGGGAGCTGTCGGGAGAGCCGCACTGCGGCTGGGAGTGATGGCAGAGCCAGGGAGCTGGCGCGGGGACCTGCCCGGCCCCGCACCCCGTGTGTCGCCCAGGCCCGGTCTGCTCCCCACGGCTGTAACTCTAGACCCAACAGCTGGGCCCCGCTGGACGTGTCTGCAGCGCTGCGCTGTGCGGTGCAGCTCAGTGCGGCACGGTGTGGTGCAGCACAGCACAGCACAGCACAGCTCGGTGCAGCACAACGCAGCACAGCACAGCACAGCTCGGTGCAGCGTGGCACAGTGCAGCTCGGTGCGGCACAGTGCGGCACAGTGCAGGACAGCACAGTATGGCACAGCGCAGCATGGCACAGCGCAGCATGGCACAGCGTTGCACGGCGTGCTGCAGCATGGTGCTGCACAGCACAGCACGGTCCTGCACTGGGCAGCGCGCAGCTCCACAAACCCATTCGGCCTCGTTGGCTCCGGGCGCTGCCGCAGATGGGGCAGCTGATCAGGGTCCCAGCAGCCTTAAGACCTGGGGGTCTTTGGGGCCCATGTGCCAGGCTCCAGAGCGGTATCGTGATGTCCCTCGCTGTGCAAATGTGGGGATGGGGTCTGTCCGCCACTGGGGCTCTGGGGACAGAGCTTTGCCTGCAGCAAGGACATGGGAGATGGGGCCAGGACACGGCAGGGACAGGGCCATGCAGGGACAGGACTATGCAGGGATGTAGCTGTAGTCTTGGGGACAACCCCACCACCAGTGCAGGCTGGGGCTGTCACCTGCCTTGGAGGTGGCACCGTGGTGGCAGTCGCCTCCCGGCACAGGCACCCAGGGACACGTCCCACGGCAGCTGCCACAGGGCCAGTGTCTGCTGGGGCTGAGGGCCCTGGGGACCGTGTTCCCCCAAGTGGGGACACATGTGTGGGTTCGGGGCTGGGGGCTGCCGGGGCGCCCCGCGCCGGGGTCAGCGCGCCGGGAGCGCCGCATTCCTGCTGCCGGCCCCGCGATCGGGTTTCCTGCAGGCATGAGCCCGGCCGGCCCCGCGATTAATCTTCCCCTCGTAACACTCTGTAATTTGCCATTACAAAGCCCATTAGCGGCGCTGGGGGGCCGGGGCGGGCGGGGGGCTCGTAAATGGGGCCGCGCGGGCAGGCAGGTACTGAGGGCCCTGGCGCGGGGCCGCGGAGCGGGCTAAGAAAACAGCGTGATGGATGGGCCGCCGCGCGCGCCTTTCATCTCCGCCCGGCCTGCTGGGACTGATTACGGCCCGGCCGGGGGGCGGAAGGGCCCGGCGGCGCAGGACGTGGGACGCGGGACGTGGGACACGGGACGTGGGACGCGGGATGCAGGACACAGGATGTGGAATGCGGGATGCGGGACATGGGCGTGTGGAGCTGGGATGCCAGGTGCAGGTGCTGCATCGCTGCCAAACGTGCACCAAGGGATGCACCACGAGCATGCGCCAAGGGATCCACTGCCAAGCATGCACTGAGGGATGCACTGTGGAGCATGCAGAGTGATCCACAGCCACCAAGGGATGCACCACCAAGCATGCTCTGAATGATCCAACACCAAGCATGCACCAAGGGATGCACCATGGAGCATGCAGAGCGATCCACAGCCAAGTGTGCACCAAGGGATGCACCACCAAGCATGCTCCAAGTGATCCACCACCAAGCATGCAATGAGGGATGCACCGTGGAGCATGCACGGGATGATCTACTGAGCGTGCAGCGCAGGATCGCTGCACCCGGCCGCAGGGCAGAAGCCCTGCGCTTGGCCGTGGGCAGAGGCACTGGCAGCTCCCAGTGCCATGGGAGGGGCTGGCAACAACCTCCCTCTGTTGCACCTGTGTGCGCAGTGGCCCGCATGCACTAATGTAGGCATGCACTCGTGCATGCATGCAGCACAGAGTATGTACATGTGCAACCTCCGAGGGCACAGACAGGATGGGCAGTGAGACAGGATGGAGCACAGGAGGACAGAGGGAGAGACAACAGGATAAGACAGGCAGCAGGACAGGACAGCAAAAGGACAGGATGGACATTGGGACAGGACAGACAGTGCGACAGGACAGGCAGCAGCACAGGGTGGGTAGAGGGACGGGATGGGCAGAGGGACAGGACGGAGCAGGACAGGATGGGTAGAGGGACGGGATGGGCAGAGGGACAAGAGGGAGCAGGACAGGGTGGGTAGAGGGACGGGATGGGCAGAGGGACAGGAGGGAGCAGGACAGGACGGAGGTGGCGGCGCTGCCACCCTCCAGCTGCTGCAGGCTGTGATGTTGCTGCTGCAGCCCTGCCACATCCCCACATCCCCCCAGGGCAGGACACGCCGTGACAGCCCTGGGCCGGCCCCCAGGCGCTGCGGTGCTGGACGCCTGGCACTGGGGTCGGGAGGGAGCCGCTCCTGCCCGCTCGTCCCCGCGCTGAGCGGCAGCCTCTGCCCGGGCCGTGGGGGCCGCCCCGCGCCACCCCGCTCCGCTGCCGCCGCCGCCGCCGCGTTTGGCTGCACTTTTCTTTTTAATTAACCTCTTGGCGGCGCGGCCCCGCAGCCTCCTCGGGGTTAATGATATCACTGACCCGCTGCGCGCGGCCCCCATCGATCCCCCCGCGCCGCTGCAAGCCCGGGATTTGCTGCGCCGCCCGCGCGTGCCGTGCCGTGCTGCTCTGCGCTGTGCCGTGCTGCACCGTGCTCTGCTGTGCCATGCCGTGCTGTGCTGCACCGTGCCATGCTGCGCTGTGCTGTGCCATGCTGCACCATACTGCGTCATGCCATGCTGCACCGTGCCATACCATGCTGCATGTGTTGCACTGTGCTGTGTCGTGCTGTGCTGCATCGTGCCATGTTGCACCGTGCCATGCTGTGCTGCACCGTGCCATGCTGTGCTGCGCTGTGCTGTGCCGTACTGCGTCGTGCAATGCTGCACCATGCCATACTGTGCTGCACGTGTTGCACCGTGCTGTGTCGTGCTGTGCTGCACTGTGCTGTGTCATGCCATGCTGCACTGTGCCATACCGTGCTGCACCATGCCATGTTGCTCCATGCCATGCTGTGCTGCATGTGTTGCACCATGCTGTCTGTGCTGCACAGTGCCATACCCTAGTGTGCAGCATCGTGTCACGTTGTGCCACACTCTATCGTGATGTGCCCTGTCACTATGCACGGTGCTGTGCTACACTGTGCCGTGCTGCACCGTGCCGTGTTGTGCCACTGTGGCCCCAACAGCTCTCAATATCTGCAGCAGCCCCCAGTATTCGGGGCAGCTCTTCAGTGCAGTGTAGCTCACGGGCACTGGGATGCTCAGTGACACAGGGTGACACAGGGTGACTTTGACATCACTTGTGTCCAGGCTGCTCCATCATGCCACTGCGCACCCATCCCTGGTCCCTGTCCCCTGGGATCAGCATCCCACCAGCTCCGTCCCCTGCACGAGTGGCAGGATGAGGGGGACACGCAGCCCCATGGCCGCCCCATGGCCACCCCACGGCTGACGCTGCTCAGCACTGCTGGGCACCCAGTGTGTGACGGGGAGGTCGTCACCACAGGCCTGTCCCTCCTGCGCGTGGACCAAAGTGGTCACAGGCCGACTGCGTCCTCCTGCCGAGACCGTGCAGGAGAACGAGGGCTGCGGGGCCGGAGTCACGGTGGCTCCCGGGGACAGGGACAACCCTGCGCATCCCTGTCCATGGCGATGGGGACACCCCTGCTCATCCCGGCCATGGGAACAGGGACGTCCCTGCTGGTCTCAACGGTGGGGACGGGGGAGTCCCTGCTCACCCCGACTGCAGGGATGGGGACGTCCCCTCAGCCCCGCTGTGACCCAAGGCCAGCGGGGAGCAGAGCGCGGCGCCCCGGGAGCAGCGTTTGCTCACGCGGAGACTTTGAAATGCAGCCCCCCTCCCCAGCCATTTGGCCGGAGTTTGGCCCAGGCCCATATGGAGGCGGTGGCAGCGGGGAGGGGGTCACAGGGGGAGGGCAGCAGCTGTGCTGGCCCTGTCCCTGTCCCCAGCCCGCACCGCTCCCCGGTGCACGGCCCTGTGCCCTGCTCCCGCTGTGGCTCTACACATGCATGTCTGCATGGAGCAGCGCGGCCGGCACCGCACACGCTGCTCTGTGCATCGCTGCAGGTGCCCATGCACCCTGACCTGCATGTCTGTGCCCGTGTGCCCAGGCTGTGTCTGCATGTGGAGTGAGCGCTGGTGCACACACGTGCACATGGGATGAGCACTGGTGCATACACATGCAATGCAGGGTGAGTGCTGGTGCATGCACATGCACACGGGGTGAATGTCGGTGCACGCACGTGCACACGTGGTGAGAGCTGCTGCACACAAGTGCACACAAGGTGAATGTTGGTGCACACACATGCATATTGGATAAGAGCTGCTGCACACACACGCACACGGGTGAACATCAGTGCACACACACGCAGAGTGAACGCCACTGCACACACATGCACATGAGGTGAATGTTGGTGCATGTACATGCATATGGGTTGCGAACTGCTGCACGCATGTGCACGTGGAGTGAGTGCCACTGCATGCACATGCAATGCAGGGTGAAAGTCAGTGCACACACATGCACGCAGGTTGAACGCCGCTGCACACATGGTGAATGTCAGTGCACACACATGCATGCAGGATGAACACTGCTGCATGCACGTGCATGCGGGGTGAGCACCGCTGCACGCCGCGTGCACCTGCGGCCGCTCGGCTCACACTCGTAATGAAGAGATCATTTGCCAATAGCTCCCGGCTGGGGATCCCGGCGCTGTGCCGGGAGCGCGGCCGGGCCCGTGCGCACGGGCTAATCGCATCAGCCGCCACTCCGCGTCCCCTGGGCGCCCCAGCGCGCCGGCGCTTATTGCCAATAAGGGCCCGGCCTCCTGTCGGCACCGGGGTGCCGGGCGCTTGGGGCTGCGAGCAGCTCCCCTGCTAATGCCCCGCTCGCCTGCGCTACTGACAGTTTAATTTTGCACCGAGCTATTCCCTTATTAAAGGAAAATTCATTTGCAAGCAATTTCCACGTGCAAACCGCTCTGCATGTCTATCGGCGGTGGGGCTGCGCGCGCCCCTAATTGCATTACTGCCAGGCGCTTCGTCACGGAGCGCCGTTATTGAAATGGATTCGCTAAATAATAGATCAGGGGCAGCGCACAGCGCCTTGGCAGAAGCAAATTAAAGGGCCGAGCTGCCGCCTGCCGCCCCTAATCGCGTTACCGCGTCACGGGGAGCCAGCGGCACCGTGCGGAGACGCCCCCGGCACAGGCGGCCCCGAGGGTTGTGTCACACACGTCCCCAGCCGGGAGGGCTGCGCTGGGCCTGTGAGCAGGTCCTGGGGGCAGGGGATGCCCAGTGCTCGGGGGGCCAGGGCAGCCCCCTGGTGCTCGTGTGGACACCCCGATGCACCACACAGGCTGTGCTGGGACCCGCTGGCTGCATGGTGCCCAGGCCCTCCTCGCAGGGCTCGGTCGCTGCCCGCAGTGCCTGGCCGGTGCACGTGCTCCCATTCCGGAGAAGCCGCAATGGACGGGCTGGGCGATGGCCGCACAGCGCCCGGCTGCAGCAGCGGCGCCCTTGGACCCGCGGGCGCCCCGCCAGGCAGGGCGCGCTGCCCCGCACGGCAGGAAACCACCATTTCCCTGCGCAAATTCGGAGCTCCCGATGGTGTCTGTTTGTTCTGCCCTTCATGTCCTGCTCAGGGTGAAGGCGCTTCCCGTCCCTTCCCGGCAGCCGCAGCTGACACGTCCAGGCCTGGCGGGGCACGGGTGCCACAGCCCCAGACCCGGTAGGACAGGCTGGTGCCGGGGACCTGTGCGGAGTGTTGGTCCCAAGCCCCACAGGCCCTGCCATGCGTGGAGCGTGACGCTGCAGCACAGTGACACTGCAGCAGTGTCCCGCTGCATCCTCCCAGGGTGATGCTCAGGCAGGGGCAGGCAGCAACGCCAGGGCACCACTGCAGCCATGCACGGCTGCACCAGGGTAGCCCCAGGCAGGAGACACTGCAGTGAGGCCGCGTTGCGCCCTGCAGCACCGCAGCTGCAGAGCCACCAATGCAGTCCTGTCCTGTCCTGGCCCAGCCCAGCCAATGTCCTCTGTGCCCTCCCGGCCCAGGACCCTCCTCCAGGGCAGGTTCCCTCCCATCCCCAGCACAGACGGAGCTGCAGGGTAGATGGATCCAACAGGGCAGGGTCGCCCCGAGCCCCGTGCAGCTCAAGAACAAGGAATTAGCCTAAGCAGCAATTTCCTGGTCTTGTCACAGGGCATTAGCTGAGACAGAGCGCAGGGCGCAGGCGCGAGCTGGGTCCTGCGCTGCACTGGGGCCAGGCGCCGGGGCCGAGCAGCTGGGAGTGCAGGGGGGTCCCTGCATGGAGGGTGCAGCACCCTTGGTGCCAGGGAATCACTGCACCCCTCCTTGGCATGTGGGCTGGGGCGCTGCAGCTCCCCTGGTCCAGTGGCCGCTTTGTCACCAGCAGGGAAAGGACAAAAGACTCGTGCAGCAATGGTCGAGCAAACGCCCCACGGCTCCCTGTGCAGGAGGGGGGCTTCTGCACCACCAGAGCCCGGGGAAGGACATCCCCGCTCCTGCCGCGGCGCGGGAACCTCTGGGAGCTGCAGGAGCTGCCACCGCGGAGCCCTGCACAGGGACCCCCCCGCAGCCGCTGGGTTTAATTGCTCCGGCTGCTAGGAAATTTCAAGGTTGAATTTGCCTCCATGCGGCGTCCAGCCTGGAATTGCGTTCTGCCTTTGTCAGCAACACGGGCCCCCACCCAGCCCAGCGCCCGCGCGCCCTGCACCTGCTCCCGCAGCCCGGCCCGCCCCGGCCGCCCTTCCTGTCACGTCGTGTCCCCCCAGCTCCCGCGAGGCCCCGGGACGGGCAGGGGTCGCCCACCCCAGCGCCCCGTTCCCCTCTCCCGTTCCTGTCTGTCGGACCGTGGCAGAGGCTGCATGATCCCGGCCCGGCTGCCCCTGGGAGCAGCACTGCCCGTAGCCCAAGGCCACGATGCCAGCGTGATGCCGGCCACGCCGGCTGCACCGGGCACTCGTGCAAGCTGGATGTACCCTTGCAGCGGCACTTGCTCCTCTCTGCTCCCTTTAAGTCCTGGGGAACCCCAGGCTGGATCCCTGCAGGCTCCGGTGCTGGGGGAGCCACCTCCTCCTCTGCACAGAGCACCCAGCTCCCCCTATTCCCACTGCAGGGCACCCAGGGCTCTGCTCCCTCCTCCCTGTCCCCAGCCCCTCAAGCACCACGGCTGGCACATGCAAAGCACGGGGACATTGCTGGGTGCTACCAGCTCCCAGACTGCATGGCCTGAGTGCAGGTGGCTGTCACTGCCGTGCACGTGCTCATGTCTTTGTGTGTATGCGAGCAGCAGCATGTGCACTGAGGTGTGCACATGTCCCTGTGTGTCACTGTGTTTGTGCAGGGGGAGCCATGCACCAAGGTGTGCACATGTCCCTGTGTGTCACTGCGTGTCACTGTGTTTGTGCAGGGGGAGCCATGCACCAAGGTGTGCACATGTCCCTGCATGTCACTGTGTGTGTGCAGGGGGAGCCATGCACAAGGTGTGCACATGTCCCCGTGTGTCACTGCGTGTCACTGTGTGCATGCAGGGGGAGCCATGCACAAGGTGTGCACATGTCCCTGTGTGTCACTGTGTGTCACTGTGTGTGTGGTGGGAGAGCCGTGCACCAAGGTGTGCACATGTCCCCATGTGCACATGTGCAGTGGGATCGGTGCTCCAAGCTGTGCAGACTGTGGTGCCACGCGCATCCCAGTGTGCACCCATGCATGTGGCACTTGGTGCAGTGCTCAGCTCCTGGGGTGTGCATGCGTGTGTCACCTGCCACTCCCCAGCTCCCACTGCTGTTGCAAGGACCCATGCAGACGGACACAGGCCAGGCCTAACCCCTCCTGTGCTTTGTCCAGACGGAAGGACCCTAAAGGTTTTGGGGGGAGGGAGCTATTATGGAGAGAGGGATGCAGAGGCCCACAAAAATGGAGGGATGCTGGTGTGCACACACACACACACACAAACACACACACACACAGAGCCTGTGATGACCCAGCACACACACACGTACACGCACACACATTCTGGGCGTTACACCCCCCAGCTCATAGTCACAACACCTGCCCGCACCCTCACTGCACACACCCCCTGATCACCCCATCGTGTGTGCATGAACTCCTGTGGTTTGATGTTTGTCTGTGTAACCCTGTGTCTGTGTGTGTGCGTGTAGGTGAAGGTGTCCCCTGTCCGCCTGTACCTGCTTGCTCCATACGCGTGTGCAGTAGGTGCCGGTGTCCCTCTGTCCGGCTGTCTGTCCTTGCCCCCGCTGGTGTCCGTGCCCTGTGCAGTCATGTGCAGGTGTCGTGGTGCCCACCTGCCCCCGTGGGTCCGCACACGCACGTGGCCGTTCCCACTCCCGCGTGTCCTCAAGCCCCCCCCGCGCGCCCGGGCCATGCGGCGGGCGACCATGGTGCGGGCGGCCCCGGCGCGGCGGCCCGGGCTGTTGGTCACGGGCTTTGCGGCTCTGAAACCCAAAACCGCCCGCAGCGCCGCCCCGGCGGCCTAATCACTGCCAGACGCGGCGGCCCCGCTTTTATGGGCCTTGGGACCGCTAATAAATTTCTAGGACGGCAAAAGCCCCTCCGGGGGGGCGGGAAGGGGGGTGAGGCGGGGGCTCTGCGGGAGGCACCGGGCACCCGACGGCCGCGCTCGGCCGCTCCGGGGAGCGCTTAAAAGCGCCTTCCAGCGGAGCAGAGGCGGCGGCGGCGCGGGGGACACCGGGCCGGAGCGGTGGCTGCCGCTCCGCCCCGCGCCGCCGCCCCGGGCCGGGACTCCCCCCCCGCTCCCCCTGCTCCTTCACCGCCCCAAGCGGCCGGGACCCCCTCTCCGCCCCGCGGCGGCGGAGGCTCCTCCTCCGGTGCTCACTCGGCCGCCCCGGCCCCGTCTCCTTTAAGGCTGCGGCACGGGGGCGGCGGGGGAGCGGCGGCGGCGGGCGCGGAGCTGCCCCGCGGCTGCCGGCACCGCGCGCTCCCCGCCGGCGGTCCCCGCCGAGGGGGC
>JAVCKT010096419.1:0-13112 GCA_032273925.1 Rhynchotus rufescens
AAGAAAAATAATCAGTTTTACTTTATATGTTCTATCCTATTGTTTCAGTCCCTTTAGGTAATTAAACTCAATTTTAGATAACATTAAAGCTAAATTATGTTAGTAATTATCATACAATGATAAAACCGCGGGCTGTTGATCCTGGTGATATTTGTACTTATCTTTTATTCAGTGCACTGTTTGAAAATGATTTATTATTGCTTGAGGCCATAGTTAGTAAAATAAAAGGCCTGAACTTATTTCCATTAAAACCCTTTGGTGATTCACAACATTCTGTCTTCGCCTTGAGGACATGGTCACATATATGAATGAATGAATGAAGGAGGAAAAAGACATTTGACTTTACTTTAAACAGAGAGTTGGGGTACAATAATATTTTTGTTGTTGCTGTAGCCAGTGTGTGTATGAGATGGGAACTGACATCCCTAGAGAAAGAAAGGGGAGTTATAAGAGTCATTGGCATTTCCTATAATTTTTTTAATGGTGGAAAAAGGAAACAGGAACACATTGCAGAAATATGCAAGGGCGAAACACAGACAAATCATTTACATGGTGCTGCTGCCACACGAGGGTGGTATATTAGACCATGGTGGTTGTTAAGCAGTTATTTGCAGGCATGTATTTCCAGTTCTCAACACAAAACAAGCAGCGCAGTCAAGCAGTACAGTCAAGAACTCGGCGTTTGACACAAATAAATAAAGATATTCTTAGGTAACAGAGAAATGATGGCCATGTCAGGACAACTTTTGCTGCTTTTTCTTCAAGTTACAGTAGGAGTTAGGTTCTCTCTCTCTCTGTATCTCTATATATGTATTATGTATGGTGTGTTTTATTTACTTATTTTTAAGGTGGGAGCAGGGAGGAGAGAGATGAGGATAGCAAACTTCTGGAAATAAGGTAGATCTAGGAAGATAAGTTAGTTCCTACCTAAGATCTAGGATTTTGTTGAACCTAAATTGCAATCTGAGGGTTCCTTTTTATCCTGTTATAGCTGTTGGCACTTTTTAAAACATATGTTAAAAACTTGTGTAAGGAATTTCAACCAGAATACCTTTCAAAAAAGGAAATGGGTGGGGTGGCAAAAATAAATAATTAAACTTAACCTTGATGTCCGTTTTGCTATAATGATTACTGCGGCAGCTTACAAATACATCAATAATCAGTGCAACTAGGTTTGGTATTATACATATACATATGTAAGTAGATTTGTTGCAAGTTATGATAAGCAGTAAAATCCTGTTAGTAAAATAGTAGGTCTATTGTTTTTCCCTCTTTGTTTTTCTGTCTGGAATGTAAGCTGGGAAAGTCAACCTTCAGTAAATGACATTGTCAGCAAACCTCTGATTTGAGTTTGCTGATAAATACATTTGAGATAGAAGACTAAATTACAACTATTGAAAAAAGTAAAAGCCTTCGTGTAGAATGAGTATTTATGTCTTATTTTTGCTTTAAAATAATTTTTAAATGTGTCATAACCATAGTCCCTTAATAATAATGTGCCGTAAGCAGAGCAGCTCTTAATAAGATTTTTCTTTAAAGATTTCCAATATTACCTTTGTAAATGGTCTGGAAGATTTATTTTCTGGAGAGGAAAGAAAAAAAAATGTCTTTTTTGTGGCACAGTTTTAACCAGCTGAACAAGAAATATTTTAGGAGAACAATGTCACAATTTTGTTGTATATTTTATTAGAACATTTAGAACTTATGTCTGTTCTCTTTATGAATATTTTGTTCTGAATTGATTTCAGTTCAGTGTATTTTGAATGAAAAATATTAGTAATTTTTTCTTTATTTTGAGGGAAGTGTACATGAAAAAAATAGGTTGCAAGTTTACTTTTCGTTGAAGCAATGAAGTTAAAATCCTTTACGCTGATGGTCACTGAGACCATTTCTCCCTTCTGTCTGATAATTGGAAGAAAGACTCATTTAAACTCGGCTCCTTCTTTAATTTTACCCATGTTGAAAGATTTTGCAAGAGAAGAAAGCAATATGAATATCAGCAAAAATGTTTAAAGTATTTTGATGTTTTCAAACTTTAGTTTTTCCTAAACTGGCAGAATACCATTTTTTCTTTCTTTTTTTTGCAGACAAAATCACAGGTAAGTCTCAAGGTTTTATCATTATTCCCAAGGTCTCGGCATTGCCGTTACATGGATGCCACAAAAATTTAAACAATAACAAAGAATGAATAGGTTGAAATAGTAGGTAAAGGTATCTGTGTTTTCCCTTCAGTTTACATTTCAATAGAAAATAATAAGATGCTTTCTTTGTGACAAGCTAGGTGATATACTTTAATAGCTCTTTTGGAGAGTTCTGTCTGTGCTAAGCATGAGCAGAATTAAATAAATCCAGGAGTTGTAATGAAGCCTGATGGGAGCAATATGTTATTATGTTCCCAATACACTATTCCAAGAGCTAGCCTTTGCCTTATATTTATGTGTATTAGGAGACATTTAATTAGGTGTTTCATCCTGTTGTATGTCTTAGTTTGGTTCTGGTGAAATAGCAGCCATACCCATAGTCATTTATTAAATTCATTATTTATTCACTATTTTGAAAAAAATATGTAAAAAGTACAAGTGGTTGAGGAGTAGACTTTGAAGTAAGCTTGCTCGTGGTTTTTCCTCAATGAATTTTCTTCATATCCAGTACTGTAATCTGCTTCTATATAATATTTCGTGCCTAGGGGGAGAAATCCAATACATAAAGTGTTTTTTAAGCTAGTTGTGAATTAAAAAAGAGGCATGCCAAGGTTGTTTTTAGTTTGAAGAATGAGGAGGAGGAAGTGTTTTGATGTATCAACAGACAGCAAGCATGACCTAAAATTTTCTTTTTCATTTCTCTCAAATTATTTTGACTCTCTGCTTTAGTTAAAAATATCAAATGGTCTGGGCCTGTTAATCTGCTCATCTCAGTTGAGGAAAATCTTTAGAATGCAGAAGAGAAATGGACTAATGATACAGACCTGATTTGAGAGGCTATATTAATGCCAAATAGATTGAAAAAAGAGAACTAAACAAGGATTTTTGGGGTATAACTCTTATATATAGGTAGCAAAGACTAACACACAGGGTTTTTAATTAGCAGAGATAAGAATGTTTGTGTGAACTGCTTGTGTGTCAGATATTGTCAGTGTTAAAGAGACTGCGCAGCCTACCCAGCTAATCAGCAAATGTTATATGTAAAAATAGTTATATGTTTATACATTATTTTGTATAGTATTATAGAGCATGCACTTGCTTAGAAAAGAGACAGACCATGTAGGTTTCAGAGCTGGAGCTCTGCCCCAGT
The DNA here is from genome assembly GCA_032273925.1 of Rhynchotus rufescens. Taxonomy (NCBI): domain Eukaryota; kingdom Metazoa; phylum Chordata; class Aves; order Tinamiformes; family Tinamidae; genus Rhynchotus; species Rhynchotus rufescens. The sequence continues at coordinate 3,292 of JAVCKT010096419.1, forward strand.
TAGTCTCCGTGGGGAGGAAAGTGAGGAGCCCACGCTGCGGTGCTCACCATGCATCTGGACCAGCAGCAGTTCTGGTCACGGGTGAAGCTTATGGCTGCAGGAGCCCAAGTGCTTACCCTTCAATATCTGACTTCCTCTTCGTTCAGGGATGTGTATACTATTTCCAAGTCTCTGTTCTGCATTATGTTCTTTTTTTCCAACCTATATTGCCTTACTAGAAACCAGAATTCTGCTGCAGTTAAGGAAAAGTGCAGATGCTCTTTCATCCAGATAAGGGATAAGGGATTTCGAGTGAGCTAGAACGATGTGATGAAGAGATATGATGATATAATGATGCAGCTGACCTTGTTTAGCTGGAGCTTTCTCCATTTCTCAACTTCTTTGTGACTGACACTGCAGAAAACTGTTCTGGACACAAAATTCAAAGTAATTTAATTCTAGGAAAATATGTAATTTTAAAAAGATCATTATGTATATGTGGAGGCGAGCAACAGGAGGAGGAGATGCAGAGGCTGTCAAGAATAGAAAAAGCAAGGTACCAAACAAGGACCTCCTCTTCCAGGGGCAACTATGACTTAATTGGCTTAACTGTGCCATAAACTGAGTTGCCCAGCACCAAACAGCAAGCTCTTTATAGATTCAGGAGTGCATTAATCTAACATTTGATTAAGCAATGTAATTTAAAAGTGAATATATTTAAATGCTTTGGAGGATTAAGCTTCATTTACTTGTCTTGGTGAAATTACTCTATATTGTAATTGGTGTAACAGAGCTAAGAACTTGAATTCCGTATCAACAGCATTTCTTAGCAACAAGACAATTTTCTTCCTTCCTCAGAACTCTTCAGTATTTTGCACTTGGATTGCAGATCCACAAAACAAAGCTGTGCGGGAAGTGAGTTAACTGAGTAAAAATTCATACTGAGGATTTTGGCTTTTTTTAAGCTGCTCCTGTTTTCATCCCCCCCTCTTTTTCTTTTTCTTTTTTTTTTCCCCTCTCTCTCCTCTTCCCATGGATGTAGCCTTTCCATGTTTTAAGGACTTTGCACTTTTTAAAGCCTTTTCACGTGTTCTGTTCAAACCAAATTCTCAAAGTGTGACTAGGTCTCTGCTGTGCCAATCCCATGCAATCTAAAGCAGCTCCAAGCTGTACATGTGCCACTACTGTTTTCTTATGTTTAGTGAGAAGGGGAAAAAAAATGGAAAGTCCAACAGCAGAAACCACACCATATCACTTTAACAGCCTGCAGACTTCTTTCGGTGGCCTGATGCTTTCTTATTCCCTAACCCCTCATTCCATCATTAAAACAGTGCTTCAGTCCCCATCCTCTACAAACTTCTTCCTCTGTCCCCCACCCCATATCATGTTTAATGTTGCATCTGAGTTTAGCCTGACTCAGTGCAACACTATCTGTTGTCTTGTGCTGAAAGGTTGGAGCAGAAAACATACACAGGCGCGTATGTTAATCTTTGAAATGCTGATCTTTGCCTAGTTACACAGCAAAAGACAACACTTTTTGCTACTGCACTCTCTAGGGGAGATAATGTTGAAATTTTTTCTTTTTTCTTCCCTTATTCTCATAGAGGCTGCAAATTTTTTGTATATTTTACTATTCTGCCCTATAAATTTTCATTGTTTATAGCATGTTTCATAAATGTTGGATAACGTCTCTTTGTTTGTGTTGTTTTTGCATAAAAACAAATTCTGTCAAACTCTCTCTGATGACTAGTAGCCTAATCCTCTTGGTTTATGACTTTTACTTTTGGAGATAACTGTAATCTTTCAGTGTATTATTATTATTAGGGACTTGTGTTGAGTTCCTGTTACTCTGGTCATTCTGAAACCCTAGTGGTTAACACCTCTTATTTACTTTCGGTGGGAATATAATCGCATCTTTCCCTATTTCTCTCCTCCTCCTTATCAGGTTTTCCTCAATATCATCAGGAGCTGCTGAACTTGGAAGTCATTCTTGCACGTGGCCCTAAGTGTCCCACCAAAAATGGCTTAGAGTCATTAAGCTGCATAGGACTGTTATTCCCTAAGACTTGCCTGCACTCCGGAGTATCATTGTTGCATGGCAGAACTTGTTGCATGAGGACTTGAGAGGCATCACATTTCAAAGATTGCTTAATGTCCCATGTCCCTATACTGCTGTCAACGTTCACTGTGCTTTCAGTCTCTCTGTAGGATTACAAAATACATCTTTGCTTCACTAGTATGAGAGAAGAATAAGATGTATATATTTTAGACAAAATAGCAATATGGATTAGGCCTAAAGATTTACTCTAAATATTTTAGTGCAACATGTACACCTTGATTATCAAAAACAATATTATCTCCTTCATGATTTTGTTATTCCTTATTGACCAGTTCACAGTTGGAGTTAATGAGAGAAGGTAATCAATAGTTCCCAGACAACTTAAAATTGATTCATATTAGGTTCTTTCTGTAGTAATTTACTTTTTGAAGTATGATAAAATCCATGACAGGCAGCAAAATGCATTTGCAGAATTAAACTGATGTATTAGCATAACTGCAATAAGAACTTAACAAATGACTGCAGAAGCATAGCCACAAACCAATAACAGTACCCTGGATTTGTTGCTTTATTTCTTTTTATTTTTTTCCCTTCATTGGCTGTATATATGATTAAATTAACGGTAGTTATATTTTACAGAGAAAAATAATTGCATATGCTTTGCTCTACCAGTGATGCTCTGTATGAACCATAATCAGTCTTAGTGAAACTTATTGTGCTCTCTCTGATCTCAAGCAGAGTAAATAAATTCTTGTTAAATGTGCAATACCCACATTGTTCCACACAAAGCGATTGAGGAAAAAAAATAGGTAAAGAGGTAGCAATAGTGTGTCTTCTATCTCTTCATGCACTTGTTGGACTTTAAAAGGAAACAGAAGAGAGATTTCCCAGAAAAGCTTAGATTTTATCTGTGTGCATCACATGAGGTCTTGTTCCTGATGACACTGCCATAATACTTGCAATTCTTAAATTAGTTCCTTGCCGTGACAGCGTATTAGTAAGATACGGAATTCTTCTCCTATTCTTTGGAACCATTCTAATTATAGTGACCTTTAATATGTTAGGTTTACTGCTACATGGATTAACTATATGGTTAAACTTACTTTTAGATGTTTCGATGTAGAATATTAACAGTATTTTTAACAACCTTTCATGCACAGGAAGAGGGATACGTACCAGATTTGCGGAAAAATGTGGGACATTGACAAGCAGGAAAAGAATACAAAATTAGTGTATTGGCTAAAGACCATGTGTATTTGCAGCACCAAAAAAGCATTTAGTAGATGGAACTTTGACATGACTAATGCTTCTGACATTGATATATATGTGTTTCTGTAAGCAGAATGACGGTGTTTGGGGCAATACTGATTTAAACCGCTCCTTCATTAGAAAACCGCAGGAGTGATAGTGACAAAAAGTAGCGTATCTGATCAGTTGTTGTTTTTATGTAGCTTTTATTCTCTAATAATTGAAAATGTGAAATGCATAGTAAATTAAGTCAGTGGTTCCTAGAGTACGTTTTAGCTGAGTGGTTTTAATTAGCAGTTGCATTATATTGCAATATAGTAATGTCAGAAGCCCGTGAAACATCACTATGAGAAATTTGCCTTGTTTGTCTGTTTACTCTAGAGGCTTCCAGTGAATCACTTGGTAACTATATGCAAGTGCCTCTTTTCCCAAAATCTCACAGGTGTTTGGTCCTGGCTTTCAAGATCATTCATATAATCTCAAAAATGCCCAAACTTTCTATCTTCTATATTAACTTCCAAGAGGAAAAAATAATTGATGGAAGAAGGATATCTGTTTCAGAGAACTAAATACATTATCATCAAGAGTAAACCTGTCATAAAATACATTCCTTTAATGTATACAGAATTTGTGAGGTGTATATGAATTTACATGAATTTAGATTTAGCCAATACATGACGGTCTGTTTTCAAACTCCTTTGAAAAAAGTAGGCTCCTGCTGCCACCTTTTAGCAGAGAAAGAGGGAAAAACGTTTGTTTTTGTGCTGAATTACCCATACAAGTAGTGTCACCTGCCTCCTGCCTTGACCTATAGCAGTAAGCAGTGAGGATAACTCCAGAGCAGCAGGTGCTCTTGGGGTTGTGCTGCCTTGCTGTGAGCAGCCCCACTTCTTACCCGAGATGGCTTCTGTGGCAGGCCTAGCCAGGGCCTTGTTGCTTATGGTCTCCATAGGTATACCTTGATGGTGTGTTTATTTCTGAGTTCCAAAACTGCCCGAATTTAATACACGCAATCTGTGTTAAAAGGGGTAAAAAAGAAAGTACGTGTGAGTGAATAACGATTTTTTTTCTTCCTTTAAGTCCAGTGCAGCTTTTTGTATTGCTGCCTAAGATGCCTGAAGTTAGAACTGTAGCTCAAATCATGACAGCCTGTATCTATTGTAATTTACCAAGACATAACCTATGATTTCCAAATTACAGAAGACTTTTACCTTTAAAAGTCTGAAGACAGTGACACCATGTTTTGAGGAGTAGAAGAGTTTGCTGGAAGCTGAGGCTAGAAAGCCACAAATCCATCAGAATCCATCAAAACAAAACCAAGGAGCTCATTTAGAATGCGTAGCAATAGGGGGTGCTTTTACCTGTAGGAAGATTATATACTTTATATCAGCCTTATTTTTCAGTTTTTCTTTTTTCACCTGCTTGCTAAGGTGCAGGATTCCTTCCAGACAATATGATAGCCCTTCCTGCTGTTTAGATGTAAAGCCTTTTGGAGCTTATAAATTACAAATAGCTTTGCTGCTTCACTTCATACCTCCCACACCTGCAGTTCCATGTATTCGGTCTGTCATTCAAGGAGGATGGAATTTCATCAGTGTTCAAAAGGTACAATGGGATAAATTCCCAGTGGTTAATTTTTCACATTGTCTCAAAGCTTTAGTCACATAAGGAGGAAGATAAATCCATAAAAACAGAAGCCTGGTGGAAGGATAAGAGGAAAAAAAAATAAATAAACATAAAACAATAACAAACCCCGGGGTCTGAAAGAGGCAAAATTTTAATAACAAAATGTGAATCAAATCTTGAACCTCATTTCAGTGTTTTGGAAAGGGGAGATCTAGGAGGTTTTATTTGGTTAAAAAATAAAGTAACAGAACTTTCATAATGGCTGTGAAACTGCTGATGCTTTTTCCTTTCAGACAGAAATTTGAAGGTTTTGTTTTGACTTTTTTATCATTTAAATAATGTTAACTTTCTATAGACATAATTTATGATGAGAGATAGAAGAATAGCAGGTGTAAAATAATTTCAAGCTGACACTTGTTAAATAAATGATGGCTAGCTGGGGAATGGACTAGTAGTGTTCCAGGAAATCTTTCAGTCTGCATAAGAATAAATATTTCATTATGTCATTCAGAGTCGGTCTGTTAGTGAAATAACACATTTCTGATGATATGACTACCATGCTCCTATTATCTTTACATGTGTCATCAAAGTGGCTTGTGACTATTACCAGCGAGGTCACTTGATCTTCCTTGAGACTAAATGGCTTGTTTTATTCTTCAGTACCTGAGTAGTATTCATTTTACCATTACCCTCACATAACACTTAAAAGTTAAGTGTTGTAATTTACTGCTAGCTATTAAATAATGGCTGTAGAGCCTCATATCTTCATGTATAGTCAACTATGTTACCCATTTCAAAACTCTATAAATACAACATTTTTCCATATCCTAATCTATATCTCTATATGTAATTATGATGTCAGAAAACCTGTAATGGATTTGCTTAATGGGGAAAAATGTTCTCATACATATGCTTGTTTGCAGTTAGCTCCATAAAAGAATGTACTGTGAGGAAAACAGCACAGTACAAAAGTTGCTGTAAGTTTTCAAAAGGTATAATGTAAAAAATGAAAATTTCAAACAAAGGGAAACAAGAGAGCAAAAATCTAAGAAGAAAAGAAAGATAGGGGTGGAAGACTATACTCTTAGAGAGAACTGTCTTCTCAGCAGCCTGTAAACTGAAACACAAGGTCAGAATTTTGAGAGTTAAACTTTGTATTATAATTTCCACAAAGCTCCCCATGATTTCAAAGGATGGCTAAAAATGCTTTTCTGATAGTTTTCTTTAATTTTCCCTCTTCTGACTCAGCTGCAATCCTAATTTAGTTTACTTCATTCATTTTTTTTTTTTGTGGTTTTGTATAGGAGAAGAATACCTTCAGATTTGATAATTAGCCTTTCTATGAGAGATCATTTAGACTAGAGAGTTAGTTGTTAACGCTTTCCAAAACAGATCCACCTCAGTTGAGGCTGAAAATAGTGAAATTACGTTTGGAGTTAAAATGATAAAAGTTTTTATTATTTGTGCCATGGCACAGGCAAATGTTTATTCCACCTGCCTGATATCACTCATATATTTATTTTTATATCTAAAGATCTTATATAGACTTTTCAATCTTGCATCAAACCATTAGGCTATGTAGTAGGACTTCTGAATCCTTTGCAGCTCTCCGTAGGTCAGTATCCTATTCTGTAGAGGTGGCCTTTTCTCCTTCTCAATCATAGATTTTTTGTTTATTTGCTTGTTTGCTGGTTTTCAAGTCTTGATTATGACTCTGTCATCTCCTAAACTTTATTTAAAATCTCCACTCACATTTCCTCACTGAAATGCTTTTATGCTGGTCAGTTCTTCCAGTAATATTTTGTAGTTTGAGGAGAAGCTTCCGAGAGCCATGAGTCTGTGTCTTCCTCACTGTGATTTCCATTTACTTGCTCATCTTCTGCTAACGTGGCTGTGATCTGTGTCTTAGGGCTCCTATCAGCTTCCAAGCAAGTGCTTAATTTATGTTGAAAGGGCCGTAAAGGAGTGTAAGGTGAAGTTGCTTGGGGGTGGCGTATTTTTGTGTTTAAAGTAGTTTTAATAACTAGAAAATGCAGTGTATTATTAGCAGCAGCTTGAGATTGTGTGTGTCCAAAATGCAAGTCACTGTTACCACTGCAGGTTTAAGCCTGCGTTTACCTAGCACTGTTTTGATAATGAGATGTCTTGTTCCCTGCATGTGTTGGTAGTCTCCAGGAGCCACAGGACTTGTCTTCTCTGCTTATGTTTGTTAACACATGACCCCGATTCATTAGAGAGCCCATCTACAAGTTGTTAATAACTCAATTACTGACAACGCACAGTGCTACTTCTAACCTCTCTTACTCAGCTCCTCCTGCTTAAGATATTGGTTAATGGTGATATGCAAATCATCCTGCCTAGGTCCTGTAATCAATCAACATCAAACCAATGCTGAGCCCTTGGACACTTTTATTTCCTCTTGTTTGATACCTAAAATCCTCTCACTGATCTCTATGAACCAAGCAAGCTGAATAACCTTATTAAGAGCTTCTTTAAAGATGCCAGACTGACTCCTTCACTCTGTTTTGGTAAAACACTGATAGGTTAGAGGCAAGTACTGTCCTATATGCTCCTGGCACCACACAGTTTTCAGAAATTACTCCATGTATTTTAAATAATATGATTTAAAAACTAAAAACTTACCTCCTCCCTACCAAGTTCTCAAAGCCCAGTAATCTGAAAGAGCGCTCAGAAATATCTTGCACCATTAATCATAAATTTCTATGTTCTTGCTATATATGATCCTGAATATAGGCCAAGTAGCTGTCCTCACAATGCCTTAAAATAAATGAAATACTCCTTTTTTCTTTTCAAAATTTAAAAACAGCTTAAGAGTGCTATTGAAGTCAATGGCAAAATCCAAATGATTTCAGTAGAATCAGGCATGTAATTATTCCATAATACATGATTATATCATTATATTATCTACTTTTCTGTAAATAATCTTATCATTATTATATCATATCATATCATTTTCCAGTTGTACCTGCTTAAACTCAGCTCAGACCCCCTGCCCACAGTTCCCAGGCTAATGGCAGACAACCTCCCAGTTTCGAGATTCATTTTTACAGTAGTTTATAAACATAGTCACTGTGATGCGTAGAGCCATATGAATCTCACTGCATATATATATAAACTGCATATATAATTTAGCAGAAGCATTGTGTCTTTTCCCTGTTTTCAGCTCCTTTGCCAGAAAAAGCTCCTAAAAATAAATTATAACTCCAAGTTTTTTGCTCAATAATTAGATGTTAATTAGTGTGTACCTTGTACATAGTTCATTCTGTTTTTCTTTCATGCTTGAAAGTCTAGTTCTTTTGATTGAAGATATAGAGAATGAAATTTAGTTCCTGTTCCCAGGATAGCTGGATGTGTCTTTGGTCTCAGGTGTTGATCACTATAAATATGAGATTCATTTATCATAAGTATACTGAAAAATTCATTTAAACTATGATGTTCTCATGAATTTTCCTGTTCATTAGTAGAGTCAGTCCTTCAAACGTCCTTTCTATAGAAAAACACACTTAAAAAAAATTGAACACATTGTTAATGTAATTACAACAAGTTTTACTGGAAAACTGGACTTTTAATGATACAATTCCAATTGATTAGACTTCCCAAGCCATAATTTTAAGCGAAGGACTTCATAATTTTTCTAGATGGTGCATGTAGCTTCTTTTAATTCTGCCCTTTAGGCAGCAGAGAATTAAAAGAGTAAATCATGCTACTTTATATATTTTCATAAAGATAACTTTTATTATCATTATTATAAAGTTGACCTGCCTGCACTTCATGGGGTAAATATTTTATTTTTATTTTATAGCAGTATTTTTAAAAATGAAGTGAATGGACTTAACTGTACAGTAGTTGTAGCTGTCTTAAGAAATCTCTTAAAATACAGTTATTTCAGCAATTACTGCTTTTTAATTATAAGTTCTAACTTATTTGAATTTCATTTCTCTGTGCCATTCTATAAGCTGTAGTTATTTATTGTTTTGGGGCATTGGTTTTGAAAAGCAGCATTATTTTAGTGCGCATTTCAATTTAAAAATTGTCATAGATGTGCATGGAAATGTTTGTGCCATATTTCTATGTTTCTACAAATGATAACACAGTGTGTAAAACACTTGAAGGAAGAAAAAAAAAAAAAAGATTGTGAAAGACGACCAAAGTAAAACAGATGTATACAACTGATATTAATCTAGTAAATATGCCTAATGACTGCAAGTATGCTGCTTTTATGTGTGGATAATATTATGAAGCTATGAGATTAGTTATAGTGGAAACTGCACCCTGGGAAAAGAATTAATGAATTTCACATCATATACATTTGAGTTTTCATTAGGCAAGTTTCACACAGGCAATTACAAAATAGTTTTTTCTATATTTACTGCACTTTTTATTGTACTCCTTTATGGTGTATGTAGGATCCATTATCCAAGAAAATTATCTTTCTGTTTATTGGACAGGTTTTGCTAAAAGGAGTAAAGAAAATCCCAGGAAGTTTAAAGCTAAAGAATAAAATTACTGTGGGGTTAAGGATTTAAAACTAATGAGAAACTTTCTGAAGGGGCTCACTTAGATTTTATATATATATATATTTATATATATATATGTGTGTGTGTGTGTGTGTGTGTGTGTGTGTGTGTGTGTGAGAGAGATTTTCAGGAGAACTGACAAAATAATTTCCACTATTCTCAGAAAAACTTTAAAACATGGTTACTTTCCATGAGAATCTAGTGGAGGCATGAACACTTCTGGCAAGGAGAGATACAAGAGCAAATATGGGTGCAATTTCGGGTAAGGTAAGCAAAGGATAGGATGGAATAAAAAGTGATAATATACTTTGCTTTATTTCTTGGGCTTCTCACTTGCAAAATGTATGTATGTAAAAAAAAAAAAAAAAAAA